>JANAVB010019398.1:626074-721074 GCA_029216955.1 Iris pallida
CGTCAAGGGCCCAGACTGCGTCTTTCACCTCTAGCTCAGACGGAGGTAGTTCAAGCTGGATGTTATCGTCGTCGTTGATGAGGTGGAGAATCTCCTCCAGGAAGGTGGTGTCCCTGATAACTATCTCCTTGGAGAACAGTTGGAAGAAGAACTTCGCTGCCGCCGCTTGGATACTCATTTAGTCTTTGATGATGTTCCCCGTGTCGTCTACTATTTGGTGAAGAGTGAGTTTCTGTCTACGACCATTGATGTAGGCGTGGAAATAGCTCGAGTTTTTGTCCCCCTCGCTGTCACATTTAAGCCTCGTTTTCTGCTTCCAAAAATCTGTCTTAACTTTCAGTTGGAATTTGAGGATATCTTTGGTGAGGTTAAGGGTAGTCCTAGCTGTTGGAGATCTGTCGGTCATGAACCTGATTTTTGCACGATTGACGTCATCCTCAGCCTCATGGATGGCCTAAAAAATGTCCCTATAGGCCTAATTGCTCCAGTCTGCTAGGGATTTCCTTGTGGCTTTGAGTTTGTTGGCCACCCGAATGAGGGGTTCGGTGGAGTCCACACTATTCCAAGCTTTCGTGACGATGCCTAAGAACGGGGGGTGTTTGCTCCAGAAATTTAAGAAATGAAAACTCTTTAGGTTCATGACTTAGTTGTTAGTAATTCCAACTAGCACGGGGCGTGGTCAGATTCAGTGGTGTCGAGGTAGAAAAGCTTAGAGGTGTTCCCTATTTTGTGCCATTGGGCGTTCATAAGGGCTCTGTCAAGGAGGGAATATTGACGGCGGTTGCCTTCCTGCATGTTGCACCAGGTAAAGGCGTTGACGGTGAACGAAAAGGAGGAGAGGTGGGAGTTAAAAATAAAGTTAAAATCTCTCATGGCCGAAAGATGGGAGGGCGGCCGCCAGTCTTCTCTTCTCTACATGTGATAGCGTTAAAGTCCCCAATACAAAGCCAAGGGAGGTTATTGTGATGGAGATGTATGTCCAACAGATTGTTCCAAAGTTGTTTGCACTTCGCGATGTCACAGCTGCCATGGACCGCGGACAAGATGGTGAGCTTGGTGAGGAACGAGTGTTCCATCCAGCAAGATAGGGCCTGCTTAGAGTCATGAATGACTCTGATACTGACGTCCTTCGAGCAGAGGATCTAAATCTCGTGTCTGCCAGCAATTGTTCAAGGATGACCAAATGTCAATCTTGTGAGTTTTATTGAGGCTGGTGATTCTCCTCTTGGTAGGTTTGTTTGCCAGACCACGGACATTCTAGGAGAGGATGTTCAGCATTATTGGAGTCGGAGGGAGGGTTGGTTAGCCCGCTTGGCTGCGGACCTGGTTCGGATCGTCGGTAACTCTCTGGCTCCTTTTTGATCTGATTTCCTGATGGTGGTGGTATCTTCTTCCGCCTTCGAGGTGGATGAGCTTGCAGTCAAATCCTCGGTTGGGTTGATGGGAGTGCCTTCGGGTGGTTCGAGCAAGTCTCCTATCGAATCTGACACGGGTTCCTCAGGGGGAATGAGAATGGAGTCGTCCGCGTAGCCAAACTGGTCTCCTTCGATTAGAGGGGGAATCCAGCGATAAGGACCTAAAGTCCTCTATGGCCTTGTTTTGGCCCTAGCATAGCAAGGGCTTCTATGGCATCGACTTTATGGGAATGATGAATCTCTTGGGGGTGGTCTGTGGTATGTAGAAGTTCTTTGAGGACCTCCTCAGCGGCTGTCGGATTAGAGACGCTGACGCCTTCTGAGTTCAGCTGGGGAGCCACCGAGGAGTCTCCAATAGAAGCTATCTGAGGGGAGGCTTCGGTTGCTTCCGCGATGAGGATATTGAACTGATTGGAAAGGGTCAGAGTTGGTGGGTGGTAGGGGATCACCGTTCTGTGCGAGGAGGCTCCGTGGCATGTTTTTCCTTCACTGGAGTGAAATCTGGTGTGGGAGTTCTGTAGTGGTAGCAGGGGCCCGGTTGAGCGATTGAAGCTTACCTTCTTAGGGGAGGGATTCTTGCCTAGTAGGTTTCCTCTTGAGCTTCGGGTGAAGACGGTGACAATGCTTCGAGAGATGACCGCATAGATGGCAGTGGGAGCAGAAGATAATATGATTATCGTAGACGATTTGCTTGGTGTGGGTCCGGTTGCCAAGTTCAATAAGGATGTGATTGGGGCGCTCGAAAGAGAGATCCAGTTCCACGCAAATCTTCGCATAGTGAGCTTTGGTCAGGTTGCTGGTTTCAGCTGCTGTGGCCACATAAGTCCCAAAGGAGTTGACTATACGCCTAAGGGCTGCTGGAACGAAACAAATAAGGGAAAGGTTGGGAAGGGTCACCCAAGCGGCTACCATCGGTGAGTCTTCCTTGGTGCTAAAGCTTGCAAACCATTTGATAATCTTCATCTGGTGTGAGTCCACCCTGCTGGTGCCTTTGGACCACACAGTCCTGTGGTCAAGATTGGAGGAGAGGTAGAGCAGGATGTGCCTAGGGTCAAGGGGTGCCACCCTTTATTCTGCAGTGAGCCTCCAACTGGCAATAACCTTCTGAACCTTGGAGAGTTTGGGGCAGCCTGAGAAGAATTTAAGAATGAAGGAGTGAGGAAATGAGGTGGCCAGGGAGGTTAGCTCCTGTTCGGAAAATGGAACAGTAGGCACTGGAGATGGTAACGAATATTCAACTTCGGGAAGGTGGACGTCAGGGAACATGAGTCCCTGCTTGGCCGCCCTGTCCGGGCAAAGCTTGTCGGCGTAGGAAGGCAGCAGATGGCTCGACGCAGAAGGGGGACCTTGGGCTACGTAAGGGGGGTCCGTGTAGTGATGGGGAGGGTTGGAGTGGTTACGGCCAGCCTGGGATCCCGATCCCAACAAGGGTAGAGAGTAATGAGATCGACGGGGAGATAGCTGCCAGAGGGGTTAGTGGGGGGTTGGTGGGTGCAGAAATCATAGAAGGGGCACCGGAGAGGTCGGCACTACCGTAAAGGACGACCCTGGATGGGGGGCAGCTTTGGGCAGGGTGCCGATGGGTGAGCCGCCAACAGGGTCTCCAGAAGAGGAGCGGCCATATGCGCCCACAAAGGCGCCAGAAAAGGAGTGGCCACATGCGCCCTCGGGCTCAAGAGGAGGGCCACCAAATGTGCCCACCTAGGGGAGGAGGGGGGGATGCACCCACATATGTGGAGCAGCATGTGCCGGCAACGGTGTGGCCACAAGCGCCCTCGGGTGTAGGAGGGGGTCCACAGTATGCGCCCACCTGGTGGAGGAGGGGGTTGCGCCCACGGAGGGAGAACCGTCGTATGCGTGCACCAAGGCCTGACTATATGCGCCCGCGATAGCAGCGCCGGATGCGCCCGCGATAGCCGCGCCGATGTGCCCTTTGGAGAAGAAAGGGTATGGTAGGGGTATGCGCCCGCTAGGGGAAGCCTCCATATGCGCCCACAAGAGGGTAGCCATATGCGTCCACAGGCTCGGGGGCGCATAGCTATACGACCCCCAGCCTCGAGACGGTCCTACCATTCGAAAGAGCGAGAGATTTGAAAATTGAATTTGAACGAGGGAGCAGGCCTGCGCCCACCGATCCCGATACGGACCGCTGGGTAAGCAGGCAGGGGGCTGCTGGCTCCCCAAGGGGGCGGAGGAGGGACGCCGCGCTCTGCCTAGGATAGGCAGTGCTCCGGCTAGGACGATGGGGGGAAGAAAGGGGGGAATAGGGAGCAGGTAGGGAGGTGGAAGAGAGGGCGGATGGGGCACAAGGGTGACATGGGGAAGAGGAGGAGGAGGGGGAAGGCTATTGCGTTCCGAGAAGGAGGACGGGATGGAGGAAGATAAGGAGCTGAAGGCGAGGGAGGGGGAAAATAGCCGATAATGGCGATGAAGTCAGGGGGAGGCTCACGAGGCCGCTCCCGAGGGAGAGCCGCCATACGAAGAGGGTGGTGGAGTGGGATGTAGGAGGGAGGGAGGAGCGACAGGCCGCCGGCCTAGGCGAGGCCGGAGGGGGGGCTAGAGAGCGCTGAGCAGAGGAAGGAGAGGAAGCCATCTTTTATATATATATATATATATTTTTTTATATACAACCTTATATATATAACCTTATATGTATATATATATATACATAGAGATATAAAGAGCTATATATATAACATATGATAGTATCACTTGAAAGTATAAATAGAGTCTAATACCAACAAGTCCAGAATCTAATTATCATAATATAAACTCAAAAATCCTGAGTTTGATTCTCAGAAATCAATTATAATAAAATCAATTCAAAAATATATAAACCGATACCGAAAAATCCAACTCAAAGCACAAAATGCACAATACTCGACTAGAACCCATAAAACTTGGCAAACACGAAGGTGTATAGGTGTGTGACGTGCTCGGGTACTCACGGGGTCGAACCCGTATCCGTATCGTATCCACGGAGTGCCTATCGGAGAAACCAGATACGCGTGCATTGACAAGTGTACGTGCAGGTGCATTTTCGCTCGATTGAACGCCACACGCAACACGAGAAGCCTCATGCTCGTGCATATAGCTATGTGGGGTCCTGGTCTAGGTCTAGGACACACTAACATGACATTATGTCATGTCTACGTGACACAGGACACGCGAACCCGCATGGCTGTGCGCGCGTGCGCGTACGGCCTTGTGGGCACGTGTTGAGCCCCGTGGCTCACGATTTGAGCCACGCTGTGTCTCGAGATTGGGTCCCTGGGTAGCCTAGGTCTAGGAATTCGTGCCCGTGCTCCTGGAATGGGTCCTCGTCGTATTGTATTTGCGTACGAAGGCCGTGTCAGCGACACTTTTCAGCCGCATACACAGTGCGGGCTGACCCATGTGCGTTGGATTTCTCCGTGCACGCTCGACGAAACATCGTAAAATTTTAGGAGCACGTGGACAGAGGTTGCGCCCACGCGTCTATAAAATTTACATAAAATAGAGTCTTGTGCATCAAGTTATGACACTCGGACAGTAGGGCATGCACGGGGCCGTGCACGGGCCTCGTGCACGCATGTCCGTGTCCGATTTGGACACTGAAAACATGTCAAATCGAGATCCATCTTCACAAAAGTTATTTTAAATAATAACAGCAAGAAATTCGTAAAAACAGAATTGAAAAATACTAACTTTCAGTTCTAAGTGTCATTTCGTCGAAAAATACTAACTTTCAGTTCTAAGTGTCATTTCGTCGAACATCCCAACGAAAAATACTAACTTTCAGTTCTAAGTTTCATTTCGTGCAAACAGAATCAAAAAATACTCACGAGTTCCTCCAGTCAAAAGCCTCTGATCCCTTACTAGCAAGTCTCCAGTAGATTCCTCTCCTCCCAACGATCGTAACGTACTTCGTTTGGAAGGATTTGGGAAAGAAACAAGAAAATGGGACCTTTGGAGGAGAAGGAAAAAAATAGGGTTTGTGAACTTGTGACGGCTACTAGGTTTAAACACAATAAAAAAAGAAGGAGGCTATTGTTTATGGCCGGCCAGGGGGTATGGGGATTAGGTTTAGGGTGTGGTCATGGCCCAAGCACTCCTTAAGTTTGTTTAAAGGCCCATTGACAAAAAGGCTTAAAGGCTATGTGTAAAATGACTTAAAATGATTTAAATGTTTCCTAAAATGGACAATAGCTCTAAATTAAAATCTAAATAGCCAAAAATAATTCTAACCACATGGTTAGTCTTCTAATCAAAGTTGACTAAGGTTATACCACCTTTTACTACCAAAAATACCAATCAAAGCTATGCACCAATCAAATTAACTAATAAAATAATAAAAATTCAAAAATATCACAAAATTACTAAAATACCACAATTTAGAAAAGTGGTGGTTACATCCTCTACCATTAGTTAAGGTATATCTACTCTTTTTCATTTACTCTAAGCAATGGCTCCTAGATTGTTAAATAGAGGAAAAAGAATGAGAAGTGATGGGGAATCTTTATCAAATCCTCAACCTCCTTCTCCTCCTCACATTCATCTCCTATTTAATCCACCTCCACCACCCTCCCCTAACACCTACAATGTGCTCATTTTTGTCTCATTAGAAGCCTCCAATAAGTGGTATACGGATTTTTGCTCTCGTAGTGTGTACCCCGGTCATCTAATCAACTTTACCATATTTTTGATATATAGCTCTTTGTTTCACGATTTGTGTATGGACGAACTTGTGGCCACCTTGTCTTCAGTTTACCTCTCGGCCATACAAATGTTTTATTGTAACATGACTTTTGACGACACGCACATTTACTCTCGTGTCGCCGACATAAATATTTCTTCCGATAATTTCGAACTTGCCGAATATCTCGACATACCGGAACCCAACACTTGGAAGAAACTTATTGATGCCCGACGGTTTCAATTTTCGGAATGCACGTCTCTTGAGAGCTTCAAGGACGACTTGTGTACTCCCAACATACGTCCTCGCAAGCTCCTTGCCAAATATCTCAACCCATATTTTTACGAACTTTATCGTATCATCTTTTCTACTTTTCTGCCCAAAGCGGGATCAACTGATGAAGTGACTATGGACACACACAAAAAGAAAAAGAAACGTTGTCTTTTTTTTATTGGCGCCGAGGATCCTGCGTCAAGGATCCCTGAGAACAAAAAGAATTATAGGGAATTGGACGATGGAGATAGAGCGGTAGTTGATCCTTTACACCATTAACACTCTGATTACAAAAGTAAGAGAAAACTTAAAAAAATTGTTAACTCTCGACTCACTGACAAGAAGTGCAGCAATTTGGTTCTTGAAAATGCTCTCCGTTCTGTCTTTTGAAGAGGAATGAGGCCCCTTTTTATAGTCATTCTTGAACTGGAATAATGTTATGCGCCCACATGAGGGAACACACTGGTTTCTATGTGGGCACATAATCCTGCTTTGGGCGCATAGGACGTAGGCGCATGCAGAATATATGATCGTGAGTTGATCGTGGTGTTGACATGGCCGCATGCTTCGGTGCACGACTTCTCGTGGAGACTGACATGGCCGTATGCTTTGGTACACATTTTGATCATGGGTTTGACCGAGTCAGGGGCTATTCTGGCTTGGGCACATAGCCTGAAATAGGGCTATGTGCCCCCTTCTGGAGTATGCTAAAATGGGCGCCTGGGCATATGTCCTCACTGGTAGCTTGGGCGCATATGTCCTCACTGGTAGCTTGGGCGCATATGTATTCATTGGTGGCTTGGGCGCATATGTCTTTATTGGTGGCTTGGGCGCATGTGTCTTCCCTGGCTTGGGCACATGGTTGTCAAGCCTGCCAAAATTTTTTATGCTTCTGTAAGACCCCCTTTAAAGTTTTCGATACTTAAACAAGTTCAAAATACTTTGAAAGAAGCATGGACCTTCTTCTCGTGATGCAGTAGGTGCATAGCTTAGTTCTTCCTTTGGGTGCATAGAGTTTGGCCAGTCTGTCAGAGAGATGGCTGTTGAGATCATCCCTGAAAATCTGAACTGACAAATTCATCGGGGTAGAATTTGAAGAGGTCCATCCTTTATGCGTTGTCCATGTCAGCAAGTGACAGTCGCATAGTGTGCAAGAGACTGGATCTTCACGTGGGCACATAAAACATAGTAGGCGTATAGTGCGCAGCGGGCGCATAGGCACATAGGAGTAGTGGGCACATAGGGTATGGCCTATGCCTATAAATAGGCTTTGAAGGAAAGAGAAAATTCATTATTCTCATTTCTCTTAGAACTTTCAAAAGACTCTTCATCTCCTCTCTTTACGAACCATGTCTCCCAAGGCCGCCAAGAGATGTGCTAAGGGCAAGGGGGCTACACCGAGTGGCTCTCCTCCTACATCAGCGTCCTTACCAGTCCAAGGCCCAATTTTGGGTGAGGCTATACCTCAAAAAATAAAGTCTTGAGCATTAATTTGCGACACTCAGACTTTTCCTCTGCCCGGGTGCATGCGCCTAAGGCAACATGCTTCTGTGAGCATTCTTATGCACCCACAGAAGCATGTACCAATACTGTGGTGTGATATACGCCCACATGTTGCTATACATTATGCGCCCACATGCTGCTGCATATTATGCGCCTATATGCTGCTTTAGGCGCATAACCATTTAATGGAACTGGAGATTCCCAGGATCCTTCCTTTGGTATGCGTATTGATCGATAGAAAGTTAAACAGATCTAATACGTGTTCTAACCCTTCATAGGCGGAAAGTAGGGTTCACAAATTATACATGTGGCGGAAAGGAGATAAGTGATTCCTGGCAATCTCGAACGGACGACCCCAATATCTTCTGCACGTATTCCTTCCTCGAGTTGGACGTTGTGTGGGCGACGATCTCCCAACCTTTTCTTCTCCTTGGCAGCCCCCTCTTTCTCTCCTTACGTGAATCACGAATTTAGAGAAAGTTTCAGATTTCTGATCGGTAATATGGCGGCCAGAAAATAGAGGATATATATAGGCTACGACAGGGACCATGAGAAAAAATTAGGGTTAGGCCTCCTAACGGATCTGGATATCCCGTGTTCAGCCCGAACACACAATCCAAGCCCATTAACAATAGCTCGGTCCACTAATGAGCTATTATTGCATTACCTCCCTAATCCCAAATTATGTTTGTGGGCTCCTTTTATTATATGCTCGTTTGGCTCCCTATGTTATGATATCGTATGTCCGTCGATCAAATTAAGTTACTGACAACTATATTAATTCGACATCTTTTATCCTTAAGTAGTACCGCTCAACTTTATTTGTCATGTCGAATATAATCCACCTGCAGGGTTTACATGACAATCCTTATGAGCTCCTTAAGGGGACATCATCAACCCGATGTATCGGGACATGGATTCCATTTATAATCAACAGCCCATCATACATACAATGTTATTACCCAATTCATAGAGGTTGTTGATCCATAATGAATCTCACTCTTTTATGAGTCAAAATAATACACACCGCATATACATGTCCGTTATTATATCCAGGTTAAGAGCACAAGCATCCATAATAACAGAGGTGTTTGTTATCTTATGTAGTCAGTACAAAGAGAACAACCTCAAGTGGTCCTGTTCAATACACACAAAGTGTACTAGTGTAAACCTATAGTCAAGATAGACTAATACCAGATTACACTATAATCTTTCCAATAGATTGTCCAAGTCCATCTAGGTTGTGAACTATTTATATACTCCATAGGAAACTGATAATATGATCTTCTGTGTGACACCACATACCATATTATCTACAATATAGAATATCAGATATTTGTATTAACACTTGCAACAAATACAATATGTAAACATTTGCCCATATGATTCTCATTCAAAATTTTAGGAAATAAGGTTACTAAAAAAGTGATGTTTTTAGTATATAACCCTAACACCATTTGGGCGCATAAGATTCCTCCGGTACTTAGTTTTTCCTGCAGATTCTGAGTCTGTCTTTCTCTTCTGTCCAAGCAGTTAACAAGTTTGTCCCGAAACGTGATGGAATCCCTTTCGGCTTTGCTTGCCACGTCTTCGACACAAGCCTCATAACCAATATGGTCAGCATTGTTCAGGCCAAGATCAGTCATGACCATCCTATGGAACGGACGATCGCCATAATTGAATAGGATAAAACCTTTCTGAAGCAGATGATTAATGATTAAAAGCTCTTGTTCGGAGGGACATACCGTTTGAAGAAGCCATTCTTTCTGTTCGGTGACAGTGTACGATTCAAGGATGACGAGACGATATGTCTAGAAGACCATCTGGTAGTTAAGTTAAATGAACAAAGAATAGGGTTGCCATCGATGAAGCGCCAATACCCACTGTCAGCGTTTGCTGATCTGGCTGTGCAGAGGCAGATAAAATAGGACCTGACCCCTGAACCGCATGGGGTTGTTTCTGGCAGGATCTAATTCAACTCTAGTGACCGGAGGAAGGACACGTTTAAGTGTGTCAAGGGTTCCACGTCCTACACCATGAAGGGGCTACAACCTGGTGTCATGATGAACGATGTCCCGACTGATCTTTACCCCTATGCTGCTGAGACTTTCTCCAACTTGATATTGTCAAAGAGGGAGTCGTACCCGGTAGGGAAGCTGTAGATGGAAGGTTGGAGACATTCTGTCCTATTCTGGAGTGACCTTACTAGATGGGTGCTCTTGACTTACAAGGCCACCCTAAAAGCTGTCGGTCTACTTTATGCCGTTAGAGCCACCCAATATGGCATTAAGGTTAATTGGCCAGTGTTTATCTCCTTGGCAGAGTAATACAACCATCACACATGCACCTTTTTCACTCCGGGTGGAGAGATGGGTTTGGCTCTTCATAAGATACAGGCGATATCCAAACTTCCCTGGGGAACGGAGCCATACGCAGAATACGTCCACTGTGATGTAGAGCTTTTGGATTTGGGGAAGGAGAACTCCGAGATGATGGAGGTATACAAAGAGTTACTCTGTCACTTTTTTATTTGTCACCAAATTACGAAGAAGATAAAACTGAGGGGTTCCTTTCGCATATGAGGGCCTAGACTAAGTATGTTTTCACCAGAAAAGAGGGGGACGACCCAGTCTCCTTCTCGTCTTGCAAGCCTGTAACACCCACTTTTTTAAAATGAGGGTAATTTTAAACTTTTATAATTTTGATTAATCGATAATAAGATTTAACTCATGTTGTGATTTTTGGTAATTTTTTAATCAATTTAAAACTATTTAAAATGTTGAATTATGATTTTAATGGTTAACTAGTTAATCCCTAGTTTTGCTAAGCTTAGAGACAAACCATGACCATGGGGACCTAACCATGTGATTAGAATGACTATTTACAGCTTTTTACGCTAAGAGTATTTTGGTTATTTTGTGACTTTTAAATTATTTAGGATTTTGATTAATTGGTGAATTTTAGATTATTTTAATAATATTTAAATTAATGTATTATGATTTTGGTCATTTTTCATATTTTAATATTTTGAATTTTTTTTATATTTTTAATATTGTTTTTATTGGATTTGTTTAGTCGGGTTTGAGTTTCGTCTCGTTCCGACTTGTATTGTGACCCGGGTAGCTTGAACTCTAGATGGGACCCAATATTAAGTTAAGTATGGCTCACAAGACCCAACATTAAGTTAGTTAATTAAACTAATTTTTATCATGTTAGAATGGTTAAGTTAGAGACTCAAAACTAGATCATTTTGACCCCAAACTTGAACCTAGTCTAGACTTAACCATATTAGACTAGAGAGGGGCAATTAGAACATTTCCCATTAGCCCTAATGGACTCTTTATGGTAGCCACCTTTAGGGGAGAATGACTCATTTCATTCATTACAATCTTGCCTCTTTTATTTTCTTTTTGTTCTTCCCCAATTTTAGAGAGCCTTTCCATTGATTTGATCTCCAAATCAAATCATTCCTTCACCAAACCTTCCCTCAATCATTCCCATTCTCCAAGGGAAGGGTGCTACGAAGGATTGGAAGAGGAGTGAAAGGCAGAGTGTCTACATTGAGGGATCTTCGTATCGGAGCCGTGTCCTAAAGGATTTCATTGGGATTCTACTCCTAATAGGTAAAACCAATCCTCTAAATCGATTTCCTTTGCATATAAATTAGTTTTGAATCCGTAGGATCCATTCTCATGCATGTGTCCCATTTAGATTCAAATTTGAGGCCATTTGGAGCTCTCTTGAGGATTTTAGATATGTGTCTTGTGTCCTACTTGATAGATCCTAAATTAGGACACCCCATGTGTATGTATGCATGATAATAGTTTAAATAGATATTTAAATTCATATTTAGAAGGGTTAGAGAGTGGATTGATCTTAGTTATGAGGGTTAGAATGAGTTTCATTTGGATACCTATGTTTGTATCCAAGTATCTTGGCCTATATGTGTCCTTTTGTCCAAAACAACTCAAATTCCTCATAATATTCATCCACGTTTTTATTAAACAAAACAACATAAAAATATCATAACTTTTAGCTTAGAACTCCAATTTATCTCTCGTTTTTTTAAAAGAACCGTATCGAAGTTAGCTTTCCAAATATATATTTTAATATGCCAAATTCTTTCTGTAACTTTCTGTAGAATTATTTGAGTGTCAGCTGTACGAAAGATAAACGTGTTTCGGTATTTTTGCAATTTTGGGAGCTTCTGGACACGAAAATGCTGTCCGTTTAAAGTTTCGAAAAGCTAACACAAAGGGCTACAACATAGTTTAATCCTAGAATTTAGTGAATGCCCAATTGGTACAGTAGTGGTTTTAAGTTGAAGAGTGACTATACGATATATGCATTTTGTGTAACCTGTGAGCCTTTGTAGTATGGATATTAAATGAATATAGAGTATGTTTTGCATGATATGTTAGATGAATGAAATAATATATATATGATATATATTCTCTTTACATTAATGTATATATATGGTTGAATGCAAGAACATAGGAATGCAATTAATATAATGCATATAAGCAATGCATGAATGAAAGAATGATATACAATGTATGCATAAAAGTATATAATGAATGCTAGATATGAATGCAAGATATATATGTAATGATAGATATGAATGCATAATGTATAAATATTGTAATGCAATATATAATGATAACATGTATTATAATATAGAGTATATGATGCAAGCATGAATGAATGGAGGAAATACATGTATATAGGTAATATAGAATGTAATATATGAATGCAAGCATGCAAGATAATATAATTTATCCATATATGATGTATTCAACTTAAATATAATATAATATATGAAAGTAATGAATGATAATATATAACATGATATGTAAGGTAATACAAGGTATGAAATATATGATGTGTGTATGTTTGTATGTCTCTATGTTAATGTATGAAATGATATGGATATACAATGTATGCATATATATAAAATATGTAGGTAATACATAGATGCATGAATGAAATGAATGTTTGCAATATGTTAATATAAATACAAGTATCTAATATGCATGAATGTAAGTATAATATAATACAAGTATACATTTATGTATTATGTAAATGTAATATACATGATATGTATGTATGCATGTATACAAGGTAAGTATGTATGTATGTATTTCTATAAACTGAGTTAACCTATAATTTTTTACACACATGCATTCATACACCCTTTGACATCATGTATCCCATGTCACATATACCTACATATCACTAAATTTTAGAATATTAACACATATCCTTTCACACACATGCCAAACACACACATACTCATTTACTCTTTTACCTCTCTTTCTCTCTCTATATATATATGTATATGCCTATATACAGTTTTTTTATATATATATCTATGTATATGAATATGTGAATGTGAATAATATATATACATTATATGACTAAGTTTGTGTGCCTTGTTAGCTTATGGTTTAGTTTTGTGCTTGGTTTAGCAAGTGACTTAGGCTATGAGTTAGTAGCTATCTTGGATACTTGATTTGCATATACATAGTTTGTTTAGACCTAGAATAACTTGTTTGACCTAATTTAGACTTATTAGACCTAGTTTGACCATAGTTGACCTAGGTATGACTTTCAGGGTTGACTAAGTTGACCAAGAGTTGACTTTGGTCTAGATTGACCTATATTCATTTAGAATGCATTGAATTGCATCTTATTATCATTTTGGACTTATTGTGACTTGTGTTGTTCTGATTAGGAGCCAGATACCTCTCCTCAGACAGTACATTTCTCTCGGACACTCAGATACCAGGCGAGTACATTCTCTGATCATTTTATATCCTATTTAGAATTATTTTCCTGCCTTAAATTACTTTACTTGATACTGTCACGTTGGGCACACGGATTAGTACTATATGGATCCCTTCTTGAGATGTTATCCTTCAGGAGCATTGGATAATACATGTTCTGTGCGTTTCACTTACATTGTGTATCACTATGCTTCATGGTTCATTGATCACTTGTGACATGTACTCTCATGATCAAAGAGTCTCCTTGATTCTCCCATTTATGGACATTCCTAGAATCATCGATTTATGGGCATACTATGTATCACCCCTTGTGGGCCATTGCATGGAATCATAACATAACCTGGCTGGATCCTTGTATATTGATTGGGGGTACGGGGGAGTAGAAGTAGACATGTGAATAATATCCAAGTAGTGTTGCATCAAAATCTTTCCATAGTGTAGCATCAGAATCTCCTATGCCATTTATATGTCTATATTGTACTCTGACTCACTAGCCACTGTTAATTCTCTACTTATAGTATATATTTCTATTACAGTTCTCTCTCTGTTTACATATTAAGTATTTCCTTCAGTTCATGTATCTTACTTTACTGCATGATTATATTTTCTAACCTGCTATGATCTGTTGAGATGTATTATGCTCGCTACTGTCCTGACTGGACCTGTTGAAAATATTACAGAGGACGAGGAGGAGGCCAGTGTGGATACCTTCTACGGGACAGCCCTAGACGACACTTGTGAGCTGGACTCTCAGTAGGATCCCGCTCTAGCTGATGACTTTACCCTAACTGCCTAGACTACTTTAGTTAGGCTTTATCTTACTTATGTTGTCTTGAGACTAGTTTAGTTAGACTTTATTTCTGTCTTGAGATCTGGGTTGTATATATATTCTTCATATTTAGTAGTTGAGACTTGTATTTCTGGATATTTGCTGAGATGTTATCTTAGACTCTTCTGATCATCTGTAATTCCTTGAGTTCTATATCATATCGTGCTTCTCCTTCCTTAGTTGTGATTGAGTTTACATTCTGCTATGTCACCCCCATTCGGGGAGTATAAACTGTTTAGCATTATATTGTTAGATGTTGTGACCTAGGACAGCGTTCTACTGCCGACACTGCGGCGTAGGCTGGACGTACCCACGTCTCGTGCCCTTACTCTAGGGTGCGGGTCGTGACATGTTTTTAGTGGTAGCCCATGCAGGTCGAGTTTATGTAGTGGTATTTGAACTAGAGTATCACTACAGCCTGCAGTAGGATTAGGATATTTTTGAGGGTACTCAATCACACTAGGAAAACTCTTAATCAGATTCATTTTATCTAAATTTGATGTTTATTGTCTTCCTTTGAATATAACCTGTCCTCATTTGAATTTTGGCTTCATTCCCAGTAATTGCTTCTTGTTTTGATCTGTCTTTATGATGGTTATAGAGACATGATCTCATCGCTCCGGTTCGGAGAATACTATCGAGAGGCTGGCCATCTCTCGTCCTGTTCATCAGGGCCTCGAGACCGCAACTTCTGTTGTGCCGACTCAGGTTGGCGTTTCTGCTACATTGGAGGTGCACCTCTGTCTGTACAGATACTTTTTCCCGTCATTCTCGATTTTTCTCAGTAGTAGTGGTTCATGCAGCATCATCAGCAGACCAGGGGAAACCAGCAGGGCGAGCTATCATCAGGACAGTCGAGGATGCACAGACCATTAGAGATCTTGCTGCAAGTTCCGTTCTTCTCTATTCCATTCCCGCAATTGTCTCTTATAACTATCTTGAAATTTGATTCCATCTGTTCCTTGTTGACTGATCAATTTGTTCTGTTGTTCCTGTGTTATGTTTGCTTTTTTCTTCTAAAAAAAAATCATATGGGCTAGGTCACCTCAGTTATGGGATCTAAAATCTTCGATAGTCATGTTAGCTGGCATAGTGAGGACATATAGTCAGATTTTGGACCTATTTCTCGGGTGTGGAAATTTAAGGTTTTCGCTATCGCATGCGGCAATGCAGAAATTTTAAATACCATAAACCTAGAGGTATGTACCTTACTCAAGGACTCTGTGATTATCGTAGCCTTGCTTACTAGTATGACGAGAATTTGGAGCACCATGATTTTGGATAGACGCATATTATTATCAGATTATACCTTAAATGCTCTTGAACAAGTTTTCTCTACTTTTGTTCAGTCTTTCAAAAAAATTATTTTGTTTGTTTTGGTTCTCATTATTTAACTTAGGAGTAGGAGTAGCTTTAGCTGTATTATAAACCTTTGTGTAACTTCTTACTATGAATCTCTTCTTAAAATAATGAATCGATGATTTTGTTAGACCTTATCTTGGATTTGATATTATAGCTCTGGTTTCAAAATGGTTTCTTCTTTTAAACAGATAAGTAGAACATATTTTATCGTTATTTCCTTCTTGCTATTATTCTTGTATTAAATAATAATAATAATAATACTGTCTTGATTACATCAATCACCTTCTTTGCAATCTTGGTAGGAATCTAAATGTTGGTCTTGATATAGAATTTGATTTTTATATTGGGACATGAAAATATATATAGTTGACACAGACACTTTGTCTGACACGTATGCATGCTACACTTTGATTATCAACCCATCTAAATGTATATTAATATGTTGTTGATGTTTAAATTCTCAAAACTCCAATATTCTGATATAGTACAGTATCTGCTTTTCCAGTTTAAATTGGTAATTTAAATATAAATTTTATGTTATTAATTTTGTTTACATCACTACACATGCATCTTAGACACAAGGTTTCAATTCATAAAGAAATTGGTTGAGTTTTGTGTTTGAACTTGTCAAATCTGAGACTGTGTGCATATTAACCCTTAATACTGGATTTTAAATATTAGTTCGAATGGCTGTTTTTTTAATTGTAATATTTTGAAGTATATATATTATTGTATGTAGGGATATAATGTTAGGTTTCATAATTTTACATGTTAGGTTGTGATAAACATTGGGTTGGTTTGATGTTCGAATTTCTCCAAAATCCTAAAACTGAATACATGTTAACAGTTTTCATATTGATTTTAAATGTTTAGTTCAATTTCAGATTTAATATGTAATGTTAAACTAAACTGAATGATTGAACCCTTAATTTTAAGTTATAACCCCTGTACTCTTGACACTCTACACTAATGTATACTAATGTTCACAACTGCCATGTAAACCTAACCCTTCATCTTTATGTTATGTTCATATATCTATATAGGTATTTATATATATATATAGTTTATGTATACATGTTTAATGTATATAGATACATAACTAAATATTTACCTCTCTATACATATAGATATATGTATATATATGGTTAGCCATGCATGTTATGAGTAAATAGCACTACAACAAATATGACCTATAATAGCAATTTTTTTATAGCGTTCAGGTGTCCCTGCTATAAAATGTTATCAACAATAGCGTTCTATTTGTAGTGCTATTAAAATATTTATCTATAACGTTTCCTGAATGCTGTAGAATCTATACCTTCATCTATTACTATGTTTGTATGTGAAAACAGATCTCATGATGGAATCCTGTGAGAAGCATCGTAGGTGGTTTTTATTAGAGCATTACAAAAGTTGCCAAAAAAATTCCAGGTCTCAACCCGAGCTCTCTTTTTTTGTTCCGCTTGAATTTTTTTCCTGACCTAATCAAAACCCACCTTCTTTCTCCTTTTCATTTCTCATCTCCAGCAAATGAAAAGAACCCTTAAATCTCTCCTCCTCCTTCCTAATCCCAAACCCTAAATCATCATCTTCTTCTTCTCATCCTCATCTCCCATAGACCAAAAAAACCCAAAACACTCATTCTTCTTCCAAATCCCAAACCCTAACCTGTCCCAAACCCTAACCCTAGAACCTCTCTCCTCCAAACTTATACTCGACTACGAGTCCATGTTGTGGCATATTTATGTCTATGCATCAACGTTGTTGTTGGAGTGTTCGTAGCGGCTGAAGGAAGCGTCCCCTAGAGCTCAGTCGAAGGCGTCTCTGTGCACAGAGCTACGACATAGTCGACAAGTTCAGCTTGGATCAGGACCGCGAAAAGATCAATGTCATCCCTCTGTCACCACACCTGTAAGCATTTTTTTACTTTTTTTTAAAAAAAATTTCTTCTTTGGAATAGGAAAAATTGTGCTAATTTATTCTGGAATGGAAAAATTATGTCAGATCGGTGGAAATTATGGCATTTGTAATGTATATCAAGGAATTGATTCGAGGGGATCATGGAGGAGCAGATCTTAAATTTTGGATTTCGGCATGAAAATGGTGGTGGTCAGAGTTGGGACTCGATTTTTCTTCTAGCAAATGCTCCTATACAACATCATCATCATGAAATTGAAACAATTGGCTGGTTACTTAGGAACCCTTCACAAGTTCTCAATCCAAAGCTATTTAAGTCTTCAAATTGATTGTCTATTCTCATTGTTATAAATATTTAGTGTGTATATTTACAGACAGTGTTATGCCACAAGGCACTATTATGGCCGTACTTGCTTAATTTCACGATGTATAAACTTGCTAACCGAGTTAGAAATCTTAGATGAATGTATAATTTTTGCATGCAGATCTATATCGAAGACAACATAATTTACTTTTAGTAAAAGGAAATATGTAAAAGTGAGAGGGAAATTTGCGATAATTAAGTTATACATCTACAAGTTTGCTAGTAGTAGGAACTGTTACCTCATGGCCTATATATTATATTAAATAGAGTAAAGAAATTTTCTTTATTTTAACTTGTTGGGGTTGCTTGTGTGGTTGTTTGACAAAATTACGAGCTGCATTGGACTGGCATTTTTTCTTATTTTCGACTGAACCTTTAAATTAGTTCCAGAATACCTTTCTTTGACATTTGTATGGCACTGTTTCCCTAGTGTAAGTTTTATTTCTATTCTTATATAAGCTCATCATCGCTGAACTCCTCTAGTTCATCTCAGATTTGTCCTTTTTCAAGACCTTGTTACAGCTTTTGTCGAAGGACATTTTAAATATATCTATAAAAACTAAGGTGAATACAAAAATGATGCCTTCTAGAAAGAGCTAAACTTTTCCTGTTCACCTTGCCACCAACCTTAACATGTTATGGGTCACCTACGATGGATTTTGTTGTTGATGAACAAGTCTTCTACACTAACAAGTATGGAGAGCATCATCGTTCTTTGACTACATATATCAATTAAAGTTTTGATTCAAAGGGAAATGTAATTGTTAGATGGAACTTGTACTAGGCTTTATGGTTGATAGTTTCTTGATTTTGCAAATATTGGTAGGACCTTTATAGTCACTTTCTATGAGCCAACCGATGTTTGATAGATAAACTCTTTAACAATATGCAAAGGAACTCCGACTGTCCTACCTCCGTAGGATGTAAATATAACCCTTAGATAGCATGTTAGACACTACATTGGTTTTAAAGCTATTGACACATTTTCTGTTCCTCTAATGATTTCAGGAGTGCTAGAAGTTGATTAACAGTTTCCAGATTTTTCCATTATATATAGTTTTCCCATTAATTAGACTTGCTTCAATCTTGAAATTGTCTACACAACATCAGCTGTGCAAGCTCCACTGCTAAACAGTACAGAAAAGAAACCAATTCAATTAACCACTACTTCAATCCACTATTACAGGTCAGCTTTTTGAAGTTCATTTAGAAGAGATGCCTGTGTGCAGTTAGGCTCTGCAGCTTTTCTTGTTATGTTTAACAAAACGTAGGAAAACACCAAAGGAATTCTGTTGTTTATGCTCTCCCCTTGTTGCAAGGTTGAAATGTCCTCATCTTTTTATCTTCTTAGAATGGTTTTAGTAACAGGAGATCAGAGAAATCTCCAGTTTTCATTTAACTACTATATGCCATGCAAACCTCTTCTTAGGTGCATTGTAGTGAGAGCCTGCTAGAATGTAATGTCTGTGATCGCTGACAGAGAGGCAGTTTTGATTACAAAATAATCCCTCTTTTTATGTTACAATTTATGATTTGTCATCAGACATTATATTGTTTCCTGTTTCCTATAGGCATATAGGGATGTCCTATTTAAATTTAATCAGCACATATCCTCGCCATTTTATTTTAAATACCACTACTTGCCTGTTTTAGAAGCCCAAAGGTGCCACTTGTGGTGAACTTAAACTTAATTCACCTGTTTTGGAAATAGAATTTTTCTTTTCTAATGTAATTTATCTTATGGACCATTTATTGTTAGCTAACCTAAAGACGTATAAAGGGTTGCCTTTGTTCTGAAAATTATGGGTAAAATGTGTCTAAGCATATATTTATCAAAGGCTTCATCATCCATGGTATTTTACCTTTGTTTAGTTATCCCAAAAATACGACGGTTGGCTACAAAGTAAATTATTGAACTTTGTGTTTGGTACTATTTTGGGGGCTACATAGTTCGTAAACCTTATTTTTTTTGCAGTTTTGTCGGCGAGAGCATGCATGTTGATAGCAGGTAATGGTGCTAAGGTGGAGTAACTTTACTTCATTTCTTGCCATGTGTATGCATGTTGACTGTCATTTCTTGCAGGTAGCTCCTATAAGTTTAAACGTGTCCATCAAAAGTCTTTTGAGCTTGTCAATTAAAAGTCTAGGACAACTATGCTAGAGTTCAACTTTCTTTTGCTTGCTTTTCAGTTTAACTTTTCTCATCCCAGCGCTCAAAGCTATTTGATGAATGATACGTCTCTTCAGTGAATCTTGTTGTGACTGATCAACCGTTTACATGCTAAGTTAGTTTCTAATACATAACTTAAGTTATTGATAGTAATCTAATTTCTCTTCTTTTGACTGAACAGTTAATTTTTAGTTAAACTTTTCTGAACCCAAAGCTCAAAGTTATTTGATGAATGATAAGTGTCTTCTCAATGAATATTATTGTTACTGATCAATAGTATTAGATGCTACTTTAGTTACTGATGAATATAGTGTTAAGTTATTGCTAGTATCGGTTTTCTCTGTGTTGACTTGCTGAGCTGCCTCTGGAGTTAAACAAAGAAAAGGCAAAGGCAGCAGCTGCAATCAAGTCGCTCCAGGAAAAAGCTGAATAAAAACTTCAGGAGGAACTGAAACGCAAGGTGAGGGTTGCTGGATATTGCATATTATGCTAGCTCTTTTTTGCATGGACATAAATCTGTAACACTGTTGTTTATGGATCATTGTCTCAAAATACATGTTTATCTTTAAATAATTACAGGAAGAGGAAGCTGATATACAGCTGACTAAAGCACAGGAGTTGGCAAAAGCAGAGTTAGCTGCAGCCATTGCACAAGAAAAGTCTTCCCAGATTGAAAAGATTGCTGAAGCAAACCTTAATGTATGACTGGTGCTTCCATTACTTGCATATATCTAATACTTTTTTGTATGCTCCTAACATCGAGATGCAGCTTCTAATGACTTAAAGTGGCTTGCAGAACTAGCTAGCTTTATATCAGTTACTATGCTTCTGAATTAGCTTTATTTTAAAGTGTTGCTTACATCTCTTGTTAAGAACCAGTTTCCTTACATCTTCTGTTTACATCTTTTTGCATATGTTTTGCTTCAGAATTTTAATGTTCTTTGATCTTTAAACCACTCGTTATTATATTGGTTCTTAGTGTGTATTCTGGCACTTGTACACACGCACACTCTTCATAGTCCATTTTTTTCTTACAAAGATTTTGTTTTGCTTTCTTGGGGCACCCTGAAGTGGAGTTTGTGAAATGTGCTATTGCCTTTTGATCCTTGGATGTCTCCAGATTTCACCAAGCTCTTGAGGTGGTTGTTGCTGCTAATAAAAATGTGAGTTTTAGGGTTTCTAATATCCTATGTATCTAGGTATCACAGGCAAATGGAACATTGGTGCAGTCCCTTGTTGCACACGCAGATTGGACATAACACCACACTCCAAACATACACTAGGATGCACCAAGATTAATGTCATCTACGTACCGTGTTGAATTCATGTCATGCAACATAGATATATATCTTGTGTCTTAGTTAGCTGAATCCTAGTCCTTAAGAAACGATATAGTAGTTTGAACAGTCTGGCATTGTGAATATTCTAAGGGTGAATTTCATTGTTCAAGGACAATGGATCATTTTAAAGAATTAATTAACTAGGCAAAAGTTAAAATTTGATAATTAGCTGAAATCATGAGTAGGCCCCGACTTTTCTAATTCACTCTGATTGTGTATTTTGTGATGTTTGTTTTAGGGGAGAATGAGATAATCGAACAGAAACAGTAATGTGCCAAGGTTTGTTAGGAGGATTAAGATGGTGCAGAAGAAGAGCATCATGTACTACCAGCAGCATCAGTCACAGGCTTTTCTTAAAATTGTTGTGGCATTGCCTACAATGGTGGCCAGCTGTCGTGGTAAGTAGAAGAAATAGAGGATGACTTTCTTTTCCTCCAGAAATGGCAAGTAATTTTTGTTAGTAATTCATAATAGGCTATTAGCTTACCCTTTATAGGCAGTAGACCATCACTCCATGACCTTTGGCATGCTCAAGATACCATTTAATCTACCATGTAATCTTTTTCTAGTATAATAAGAACCACCACTTCAGTTGTCACTCTTAGTTCATTTTATGGTGTCAAATATTTCTATCTTATTTTTTATATAATAATGTGTTTTCTTCTCAATTTTGTGTAGGTTGGTGTATAAATTTTTTATGGTTGTGGATAGCTAGAAGAAAAGAGGCGATCGAGCTATTTTTTGGCCTGCAGATATTTTTAAATGGAATAGTTTATTTTGGACTACAGATATTTTGTAAATAGAATGGTTTATTTTGGCGTACTACTTTTTCTACATCTTGAATGTTTTAATGACAACAACTTTTTGTACATATTGAATGTTTGAATGAAACATTTTATATTTTGGCAAACCTTTCCTATATCTTGATTGATCGAAATGGAAGTTGCGATTGAAATTGTTTGCGATTTAGCATGAATTTCTATGGTTATTTATATGTGATATAAAATAGGTTATGAAATATGAAATTCTGTAGCAGATATGAAATATGAAATTCTGTAGCAGATTTATAGCACTCAAAACGTCTAAATGGCCGCTATCACGATAGCGTATGACGAACGCTATAATAAATCAAACCATCTATAGCGTTCATGAACTATCAATTCATCAAACGCTATAAATCATCCACAGCATTCACAAACGCTATAAATAATCCACAACACTCACAGCAATTCACAAACGTTATAAATAATCCACAGCATTCATGAACGCTATAAACCATCTACAGCATTCTAGAATGCTATAAAGTATTCACAGCATTCGCAAATGCTATAAACCATCAACAACATATACGAACGCTATAATCCGTCTACAGCATTCAAGAACGCTATAATGTTATAGCGTTCACATATCTGGACATACTATAGCATGGGCAATTATAGCAGACAGAATATGCTATAGAAGGCTTTCTATAGCGTTCTGCGCATGCTATTGTAGGCCATATTTGTTGTAGTGTAGGTTGTGCATTATAGATTGTTTAACCAATATGCCATGAGTAGTGTAACTTGATAGCTATTGTTTTGAAACCCAAATCCTCCTATACACTTTCATGTATATTTCACACACACACACACGTCTACTATCTAACCCTATGAACATGTCCACATACACCCATACACACACTAATCACATAACCTTTACATAATACTTGCTTTTCCCTCTCTAACGCTCTCTCTCTCTCTATCTCTCTCTCTCTATATATATATATATATATATATATATATATATATATATATATATATATATTGTGATTGGATTTCAATGCAATTGACTTTTATTTTTTAACTTTTGATTTTGATTTTTCTTTGAATAGTACCCCTTTATAGATAATTGGTAGTTATCTTATTTTATTTTCGATAAGTACCAGTTTTTATATAGGATGGTAGACTGCCTTACAGTTTTTATGATTTGTTATTTCTGTATCTTTTCCAGTTTAGCACCCCTGATTGCTTGTATGTTTGATACCCTATGACCTTTTTGGTTAGCATCACTAGCATACCTAGATGAGACTTTCACTACCACCATATGTCATGACCCTGTATGCCATCCTTTGTAGTCGTATGATTTAGGTAAGTTCTGAGACCATGATTGTTGGGGACGAGACTCTAGAAGAAGTACGACCATCTTAATTTCAAGGACAAAATTCTTCTAAGGAGGGTAGACTTGTAACACCCACTTTTCTAAAATGAGGGTAATTTTGAACTTTTATAATTTTGATTAATCGATAATAAGATTTAACTCATATTGTGATTTTTGGTAATTTTTTAATCAATTTTAAACTATTTAAAATGTTGAATTGTGATTTTGATGGTTAACTAGTTAATTCCTAGTTTTGCTAAGCTTAGAGACTAACCATGACCATAGGGACCTAACCATGTGATTAGAATGACTATTTACAACTTTTTCGGCTAAGGGTATTTTGGTCATTTTGTGACTTTTGTATTATTTAGGATTTTGATTAATTAGTGAATTTTAGATTATTTTAATAATATTTAAATTGATGTATTATGATTTTGGTCATTTTTCATATTTTAATATTTTGGGAAAATTTTATATTTTTAATATTGTTTTTATTGGATTTGTTTAGTCGGGTTTGAGTTTCGTCTCGTTCCGACTTGTATTGTGACCTGGATAGCTTGAACTCTAGATGGGACCCAATACTAAGTTACGTATGGCTCATAAGACCCAACATTAAGTTAGTTAATTAAACTAATTTTTATCATGTTAGAATGGTTAAGTCAGAGACTCAAAACTATATCATTTTGACCAAAAACTTGAACCTAGTCTAGACTTAACCATATGAGACTAGAGTGGGGCAATTAGGACATTTTCCATTATCCCTAATGGACTCTTTATGGCAGCCAGCTTTAGAGGAGAATGATTCATTTCATTTATTACAATCTTGCCTCTTTTATTTTTCTTTTGTTCTTTCCCAATTTTAGAGAGCCTTCCCATTGATTTGATCTCCAAATCAAATCATTCCTTCACCAAACCTTCCCTCAACCATTCCCATTCTCCAAGGAAAGGGTGCTACGAAGGATTGGAAGAGGAGTGCAAGGAGGAATGTCCACTTTGAGGGATCTTCTTATCGGAGCCGTGTCCTAAAGGATTTTATTGGGATTCCACTCCCAATAGGTAAAACCCATCCTCTAAATCGATTTTCTTTGCATATAAATTAGTTTTGAATCCGTTGGATCCATCCTCATGCATGTGTCCCATTTGAATTTAAATTTGAGGCCATTTGGAGCTCTCTTGAGGATTTTAGATATGTGTCTTATGTCCTACTTGATAGATCCCAAATTAGGACACCCTATGTGTATGTATGTATGATAATAGTTTAAATAAATATTTAAATTCAGTTTTAGAATGGTTAGAGAGTGGAATGATCTTAGTTAGGATGGTTAGAATGAGTTTCATTTGGATACCTATGTTCGAATCCAATTATCTTGGCCTATATGTGTCCTTTTGTCCAAAACAACTCAAATTCGTCATAATATTTATCCACGTTTTTCTTAACCAAAGCAACTTAAAAATGTCATAACTTTTAGCTTAGAACTCCATTTTATCTCCCATTTTTTTTGAAAGAACCATATCGAAGTTAGCTTTCCAAATATATATTTTAATAAGCCAAATTCTTTCTGTAACTTTCTGTAGAATTATTTGAGTGTCAGCTGTACGAAAGACGAACGTGTTTCGGTATTTTCGTGATTTCGGGAGCTTCCGGACACAAAAATGTGCGTTTAAAGTTTCGAAAAGCTAACACAAAGGGGTACGACATAGTTTAATCCTAGAATTTAGTGAATGCCCAATTGGTACAGTATTGGTTTTAAGTAGAAGAGTGACTATACGATATATGTATTTTGTGTAACCTATGAGCCTATATAGTATGGATATTAAATGAATATAGAATATGTAATGCATGATATGTTAGATGAATGAAATGATATATATATATGATATATATATTCTCTTTATATTAATGTATATATATGGTTGAATGCAAGCATGTAGGAATGAAATTAATATAATGCATATAAGCAATGCATGAATGAAAGAATGATATACAATGTATGCATGAAAGTATATAATGAATGCTAGATATGAATGCAAGATATATATGTAATGATAGATATGAATGCATAATGTATAAATATTGTAATACAATATATAATGATAACATGTATGGTAATGTAGAGTATATGATGCAAGCATGAATAAATGGAGAAAATACATGTATATAGGTAATATATAATGTAATATATGAATACAAGCATGCAAGATAATGTATTGTATCCATATGATGTATTCAACTTAAAGATAATGTAATATATGAAAGGAATGAATGATAATATATAACATGATATGTAAGGTAATGCAAGGTATGAAATATATGATGTGTACATGTTAGTATGTCTCTATATTAATGTATGAAATGATATAAATATACAATGTATGCATATGTATAAAATATGTAGGTAATGCATAGATGCATTAATGAAATGAATGTTTGCAATATGTTAATATAAATACAAGTATCTAATATGCATGAATGTAAGTAAAATATAATACAAGTATACATGTATGGATCATGTAAATGTAATATACATGATATGTATATATGCATGTATACAAGGTAAGTATGTATGTATGCATTTCTATAAACTGAGTTAACCTATAACCTTTTACACACATACATTCATACACCCTTTCACATCATGTATCCCATGTCACATACACATACCTATCACTAAATTTTAGAACATTAACACATATCCTTTCACACACATGCCAAACACACATATACTCACTTACTCTTTTACCTCTCTTTCTCTCTCTATATATATATGTATGTGCCTATATATATAGCTTTCTTATATATATATCTATGTATATGAATATATGAATGTGAATAATATATATACATTATATGACTAAGTTTGTGTGCCTTGTTAGCTTATGGTTTAGTTTTGTGCTTGGTTTAGCAAGTGACTTAGGCTATGCGTTAGTAGCTATCTTGGATACTTGATTTGCATATACTTAGTTTGTTTAGACCTAGAATAACTTGTTTGACCTAATTTAGACTTGTTAGACCTAGTTTGACCATAGTTGACCTAGGTTTGACTTTCAAGGTTGACCAAGTTGACCAAGAGTTGACTTTGGTCTAGATTGACCTAGATTCATTTAGAATGCATTAAATTGTATCTTATTATCATTTTGGACTTGTTGTGACTTGTGTTATTTTGATTAGGAGCCAGACACCTCTCCTCGGACAGTACATTTCTCTCGGACACTCAGATACCAGGCGAGTACATTCTCTGATCATTTCATATCCTGTTTAGAATTATTTTCCTGCTTTAAATTACTTTACTTGATATTGTCACGTTGGTCACACGGATTAGTACTATATGGATCCCTTCTTGAGATATTATCTTTCAGGAGCATCGGATACTACATGTTCTGTGCGTTTCACTTACATTGTGTATCACTATGCTTCATGGTTCATTGATCATTTGTGACATGTACTCTCATGATCACAGAGTCTCCTTGAATCTCCTATTTATGGGCATTTCTAGAATCATCCATTTATGGGCATACCATGTATCACCCATTGTGGGCCATTGTATGGAATCATAACATAACCTCGCTGGATCCTTGTGTATTGATTGGGGGTATGGAAGAGTAGAAGTAGACATGTGAATAATATCCAAGTAGTGTAGCATCAGAATCTTTACGTAGTGCAGCATCAGAATCTCCTATGCCATTTACATGTCTATATTGTACTCTGACTCACTAGCCACTGTTAGTTCTCCATTTATAGTAGATATTTCTATTACAGTTCTCTCTCTATTTACATACTGTATTTCCTTCAGTTCATGTATCTTACTTTACTTCATGATTATATTTTCTAACCTGCTATGATCTGTTGAGATGTATTGTGCTCGCTCCTGTCCTGACTGGACCTATTAAAAATATTACAGAGGACGAGGAGGAGGCCTGTGTGGATACCTTCTAGGGGGCAGCCCTAGACGATACTTGTGAGCTGGACTCTCAGGAGGATCCAGCTCTAGCTGATGACTTTACCCCTACTGCCTAGACTAGTTTAGTTAGGCTTTATCTTACTTATGTTCTCTTGAGACTAATTTAGTTAGACTTTATTTCTGTCTTGAGATCTGGGTTGTATATATATTCTTCATATTCAGTAGTTGAGACTTGTATTTCTAGATATTTGCTGAGATGTTATCTTAGACTCTTCTGATCATCTGTATTTCCTTGAGTTCTATATCATATTTTGCTTCTCCTTTCTTAGTTGTGATTGAGTTTATATTCTGCTTTGTCACCCCCATTCGGGGAGTATAAACTGTTTAACATTATATTGTTAGATGTTGTGACCTAGGACAACGTTCTACCGCCGACACTGCGGCGTAGGCTGGACGTACCCACGTCTCGTGCCCTTACTCTAGGGTGCGGGTCGTGACAAAGCCCTTGACGAGCTCTGAGATAGAGCAGTTGATGGCAGATCACGGGGCTATGGATGCCGAGGATAGTGATGATCCTCAGAAAAACTCCCTGATTTATTATTTTTTTAGGCAGGCCGAGTTCAAGATGTCAAAAAAGGCGGTGCTAGCTGCTTTCCTGATGATATGGCTTCATGATTGCGCATTTCCTAGTGGTTCAGGGTCTATTGTGAGAATAAGTCGTGGTATGATACTTCCAGATGTAAAGCTGGCCTTTCGACGCCAATTTGCTCTGCTTCCAGCGATGGTCTGTGCCATCCAACGGGGTTTGCGACATTTTGTTATGAACAAGATAACACCCGATGGCAGAAAGGACTTTGCTAGGACTGAGTCTTCCTTTTACTATCTGATGTGATGGCTACTGCTGTATTGTCCCAGATTGATGAATGTCGGGCTGACGGCAGACTCTTTGGCGGGGGATGCCTTCCTTCGGAGATTCAGATATACGGATTGGACCTTTACAGGGATGACTATTTGCAGGAGGACTTTCAGTTTTCTGTAGAACTATGAATTCTTCAGAGTATTGCCTGTCTGGTAGTAGTCGCGCAGAAGACACCCTAGTAGATGAGGGAGCACTCACTAGTAACCTTCCTATTGGGGCGTTTCGTTGGCTCCAATCCATTAGGCCTTTCCATATGGTGTTCAGGAATAGGAACCACACTTTCCTGGAACCTTATTTGCCGAGCCACTTTGCACGACAATTTGGCTACAGCCAGCTTCTCTTGGGCAATCCCATTCCTCATCTCTAATCGATAGGGAGTCTAATTGACGGGCCACGTGCATGGAGCTACTACAATGCTAGATGTACGGGGGCAGTTTTTACCTTGCCAAAAGATAAACCTAACACCCACATGCTCTTTGCTGCTGCTAAGTTCTTTATTCAGGTCAATACCCTTCATTCTAGGTATGACCGTGAGCAGAGTTTTATATCGGGGCAAGGTTTGCCCCTACTCTTGCTCATATAGGACGAGTGCGCACAATGGGGGGTAACAGAAAGGAAGGTACCGCACCCACAGTTGAACCGGCTGCAGTGCCGCAGCAGAGAGTTGTTGTTGAGGAGCCTATCTTTACAGCGACTCGGAGAGTGGATACTGAAGAACCTCTTCCTGACATTCCACATAAGAGGAAAGCATCCACCGAGCTGGTTCCACGTCCCAAAAGGAATAAGGTAGTTGTTTCTTGGGGGAGGAAGAAGGTCGCGGATATGGGTGCCGGCTCACCTCCTCCCAGAAGATCTTTACGACATACGACATTGCAGGCCGTTACCATTCGGAAGGTAGATCCCGTCCTAGACTCCATAGCCGTTCTGGTCAAGCCTTTAGAAGCTTTCTCAACCTTACGTTTGTCCTTTGCACAGGACCTTGAAGTTGTAGCTGAGGCAGGTGCCTCCTTGTCTGAGGAGGTGGACGTAACGACAGTGTCCCCTGCTCGTCCTCGACCGATGGATGAGGGCGGGTCTTCTTCAGCTGTAAGATTTGAGCGACGAGATGATCAGGGCGAAGGCCCAGACCATGACGACAATCAAATGATCAGTCCCTCCTATGACACTTCTTTGGGGGATATGTCTGCAATAGGAGCCGTAATGAAGGTCTTGGATGAAAGTTAAGTCCAGTCGGCTCAACCTCCTGAGGGTACATTATCTTTGTGCCTCTCTTCGGATGAGGTTTTTTTACTTCGACTTTGCGTGCTCCTCGTGAGGCTGACCATGATTGTATATTCCCTTGTATACAAGGAGAATGAACCATTCGTAAAGATAGCCCTAGGCACTGGAGAAGGGACAGAAGTTGTTTTCGGCTCCTCTGAATTTGCTGGTGTGGAGGGTGCTGTTAGTGAGCCGGTATCGGCTATAGGAGGAGAGGTTGAACAGCCTACTGAGGGGACTATTGCTGAATATACTCCCGTTCCAGCTAGAATTGCGGAAGATACCAGGCTTGATGCCGCTCGAGGCCTTGATATTGTTCTTCTTGAACCGCCTGGGCCTGCTCTCGGTTTCCCTGAAGCGAAGACTGATGACGTACCCCAGGTTAGCGCTGAGCATGCCGAAGGTACAAAATTACAAATCTTTTGCATTTTCCCTTTTTTTGTTACTAATGTATATAATTTTTTCTTGTTAGGTTCGGCTTCTTGTTAGGTATCCATTCTTGGAGCAGAGGAAACTCTCCAAGCATCCTCCCCGATGACCTCTACTGAAGATGACGATATAGCCTAGGAAGTCGTCAAAGCTTTCTACTCTGTGCTGAAAGTAAAGCTTCCTGGAGTCCTGAATCGAAATGCTTCCTTTGCCCCTGTGAAGGCTGTTGCCGAATGCCAAGTGGCGGCCCTTGAGATCATTGTCGGCGATGAGGAGCGGGTTAATACTCTGAGAAAAGTTCTGAATGATCTTGAGGGTCAGGTGGCCAGATTTTGGGATGCCAAACAACGGAGCTCAACATCGTTGTTCCGTGCAAAAGATGAGGCTTTGATTATGGCTCTCGCAGAGGAGAATGCTACTTTCCAAGCGAGGAAGGATGCCCTCGTTCAGTAGATCAGTGAATTGGCAGATCAGTATGGTCAGTTCAATGCTATAAGGGAGGCACGTGCTGCCTCGAAGAATGAATTGGCTGCACAGATTATCGAGAAAAATAATCACATCGCGCAGATCCAAAGCGAGATTGCTCAACTGAAAGTCAACTTGAGGACAACAATATCTGAGATGGAGGACTACTTGGCTCAGGATGCCATGACCGCCACCATTTCTGCTTATTTAAAAGAACAGCTTGTGAAGTTGGAGGGAGAGCACATGAGTCTGATCCTCTTCCAGTATGAAGCCGCTCGTCATGAAGAGGCGTGCCGCCGAGCTATCGCGAAGTCTGAAGCCGAAATTGCAGCTCTAAGGGGCAATATCAATCGACTATGTATCCCTTAGATTTTTTTTGTTTGTAACTGTTTCTTCTAGCCATCACGGCTCTAGTACCCCTTTTTTCCCGTCTCTTGATAGACATTCAAATAAAGAACGATGAATCTTTTGGCTTTCAAAATTCATGAAAGTGGTTTTCTGAAATATCGAAACTAGAGGTAATGTGGACGTTGTAAGGATATTTCTGGTGGGTATTCCACTGGAGAATTTAATATGGACTCATTATCCTTTTTATATTCAAGTTTTTGAATATATATAATGAGTTGAACGAAGCTGCTAATAGACGTAATATGGATGTTATAGCAGAGGATGTTCTATATCTAACTAAAGGTAATATGGACGTGGAAAGATATATAACATTAGGTAGGAGTGGATAATTCAGAGGTAATAGAGACGTGACTTGTTTTCGTCAAATCGAGTTTGGACAGATTCAAAAATGGGAATGATTCCGCTGGGGAAATATTTTAGAGGACCTATTATCCAAGGCGTATCCAAGACTCTTGAAATACGGATAATAGTTAGATAATTTTTCGAATCACATAACATTGCATTGTACATTTACATGACTGATCATATGTGTACATTATTTACAAACGGTTACACATAATATTTCTTTAGGAACTTGCCGTTGATAGGCATCATGAGCAAGTCACCATCAGGCTTGGTTAGTCGGTATGCACCGTTAGAATACACTGATTCTATAATGAAAGAACCTTCCCATTTAGGCTGAAATTTCCTTTTTATTTTGTGCGTCATGACCATTGGTCTTCTCACTGTTAAGACTAGATCACCAACTTGGAAGATTCTTTCCTTCACCTTTTTATTGAAAGCTCTGGAAAGACGTGCTTGGTATAGCTCAATGCGTTGCTGAGCTAATAAGCATTTTTCGTCTAGTGCTTCGAGCTCCTATAGTCGCAGATGGTAGTTTTCTTAGGTGGTCAACTCACTGGCTAAGGCTATTCGAAGAGAAGGAATCTAGACTTCTAGGGGAAGAACTGCTTCGCTCTGATAAACCAGAGATAATGGCATATTGCCTGTCACGACCCGTACCCTAGAGTAAGGGTACGAGACGTGGGTACGTCCAGCCTACACCGCAGTGTCGGCGGTAGAACGCTGTCCTAGGTCAACATACATCTAACAATATAACTCTAAACAGTTTATACTCCCCGAATGGGGGTGACATAGCAGTAAATAAACTCAATCATAACTAAGGAAGAGATAGCACGATATGATATAGAACTCAAGGAAATACAGATGATAAAGTAGTCTAAGATAATATCCCAGCAAATATCCAGAGTACAAATCAGCTACAGTATATGAAAGAATATATACAACTCAGAATCTCTGAACAGAAGTAAAGTCTAGCTAAATAGTCTCATGACAACATAAAATAAGATAAGCCTAACTAAACTAGTCTAGGCAATGGGGGTGATGTCCTCAGCTAGAGCTGGGTCCTCCTGAGAGTCCAGCTCACAAGTGTCGTCTAGGGCTGCCCCGTAGTAGGTATCCACACAGGCCTCCTTCAAGTCCTCTGTAATATTTTCAACAGGTCTAGTCAGGACAAGAGCGAGTACAGTACATCTCAACAGTTCATAGCAGGTTAGAAAATATAATCATGCAGTAAAGTAAGATACAAGTACTGAAAGAAGTGCAGTATGTAAACATAGAGAGAACTGTAATAGAAATATCTACTATAATAGAGACTAACAGTGGCTAATGAGTCAGAGAACAGTGGCTAGTGAGTCAGAGTACAATATAGACATGTAAATGGCATAGGAGATTCTGATGCTACACTATGGAAAGATTCTGATGCTACACTACTTGGATAGTATTCACATGTCTAATTCTACTCCCCCGTACCCCCAATCAATACACAAGGATCCAACCAGGTTATGTTATGATTCCATGCAAAGGCCTCCGAAGGGTGATATATAGATGTCCTATAAATGGGGATTCTAGGAGATTCTAGGATACCCAGTAAATGGAATAAGGATTCTAGGAGACTCTGTGATCATAAGAGTATATGTCACAAGTGATCAAAGAACCAATGAAGCATAGTGATACGCCATGTAAGTGAAACGCACAGAACATGTAGTACCCGATGCTCCCTAAAGATAACATCTCAAGAAGGGATCCATATAGTACCAATCCGTGTGACCAACGTGACAGTAACAAGTAAAGTAATTTAATGCAGGAAATAATTCTAAGCAGGATATGAAATGATCAGAGAATGTACTCGCCTGGTATCTGAGTGTCCAATATGAAAGTACTGTCCGAGGAGTGGTGCCTGGCCCCTATTTAGAACAGCACAAGTCACAACAAGACCAAAATGATAAAATGAAACACTACAATGCATTCTACATGAATCTAGGTCAATCTAGGCCAAAGTCAACTCTTGGTCAACTCTGGTCAACCCTAGAAGTCAAACTAGGTCTAACCAAGTCTAAACTAGGCTATCAAGTCTAAACTAGTCCATACTAGGTCACACAAGCCTACACTAGCTAGTACACACCACTTCAAGGCTATCCAAGCCTAAATCAAGCCAACACACATTCATAAGTCACACTTGTCCAATATTCAAGTTATCTAAACTAGGCATTCAAGAACAATACATAAAGGAACTAAATATATATATATAGGCATGCATCACTACAGATTAGCTATATATATAACATGGCATTTAATATATATATATTTTATATATATATATATATATATATATATATATATATATATATATATATATATTTTATATATATATATATATATATATATATATATATATATATATATATTTAATATATATATTTTATTTTATTTTTTAATATATATATATATATATATATATATTAAAAATATATATATATATATATAAATATATATAAAAAATGTATATATAAAAAAATATATATAAAATATATATATATATATTTTTATATAAAATATATATATATATATATATATATATATATATATATATATATATATATATATATATATATATATATATAAAGAGGGCTATGTGTGTGTGTGCATGAGGGATGTGAGTGATATGCTCTGTGTGTGTGTGAGTGGGCTGAAACATGTGACAGGAAATGGGAAATAGGTAGGAATGTGAATGTGGAATGTGAAATATGTGTATGTGTAAATGAGAGTAAAAGGGTGTGTATGTGAAACATAGGGGTGTGAAGAGTTACACATAGGTGTGTATGTGAGGGAGGGTGATGTGTATGTACATGCTTGTGTGTGTGTGTGTGTAATGGTGTGGGTGTGTGAAAAGAGTAAGAGATGTGTGATAGTGTCTACGTGTGGGTGTGAGTGAATGGTGAGTGAAACGTGAGTGTGAGACAGGGGTGTAAGTGAATGGTGTGTACTGGCCATAGGACAGCAAGAAGGAAGGAAATCAATCACAAATTTCATAAAACTGAAACCAAATACACATATTAGTAAAGGAAAAACTGAACCCAGTTTCCAGTTTTTCATCCTAACCCCATTTGAAAGCAAAATACCACCAAATCACACCAAATTTGACACACAACTAGATTTCCTATAGGAGACCCCTAATTGGGACTTAAACCCAACATTACACAGCATTATATAGGTTTAAACAACTGACAAAATTCGATCCCCAAAACTGGAAATTTCAGGATACTAATACCCAGTTTCCAGAATTTGGTAAATTGACAAATGCCTATTGAAAACTCATTAAAATACAAAATAAAAAGTTGGTAATGATCATGCACATTATACATGTATCAAACAACATGTTCGTGTCCACCAAAGTGGACACAAACGTGTCCAGATGATTCAATACTAGTGTGCACTGCATTGTGCACGTGTGCACGCGTGTCGTGCACACGACACAAGACACGTGTCTCGAGGTCACTAACCGAAGTTCGCCTAGTATAGGTCCTCGTGTCTAGGTGTCTGCACTGGGTCCTAGTGTCCGCGTGTCTGACTTATAGACGCGTACCAGTGACACCAAAACCGACTGAACCTGTCAGTCCCGATCAGTGCAGAGCCTCGTGCTCGCTCGACATGACACGGAGACACGTGAGACTTGACACACGTGGTGTCAGTCATTGCCCCCTAGTGTGTGTCGAGTTTCACGTGTCCTTGTGCTGTGTCCGCAGAGCACTAGGCCCCAAGTGGCAGGACACGTGCACCCGCGTATGCACGTGTCGAATCCGACACGATGCGACACAGGGACACCCCCAGTCCAGAAGAATCGTGTAAGCGACAACAAAAACTAATTTCCTATTCAAAAAGATTTCGAAAATAACACAAAAAAACTTTCTTTGTGGCATTTTCACAAACACTTGCATAGGGACACTGATACGTGTCCAAATAGGACACGAAATGGACCCAAATTCTAGGGTTTCCTATTCTTACAGTTAGTTAGGCATAGGGCTCCCTAGATATGCAATAAAACCAGAATTTTATGGTGAAAATAGGAAGTTACCTCTATGTATCAAAATCCCCAAAAAGCTCTAAAGAGAGATGTTCCTCTTGATGGTCAAACTCCTCCAAAGTGATTTGAATCTGAGAATAAAATATAACAACAACAAGAATACTAAAATTAAAACCTATTGCAATTTGTTTGGGGGAAAAAGGAGCTAAAATAGAATTTCTAAGGATTTTTGAAGTTGGGACATTACCTCTTTCTAAAGCTTGTTCTTCCTTAGAGGCTAGCCCTAATTCTAAGAGAATATTTATAAGGGGGATCCCAAGGATGGGTTAAGTGGCTGGACAAAATGTTAGGGTTAGGGTTGGGCACTTGGCTAATGGGCTTTGGGCTTAGTCATAAAACAATGACTTAAAAATCACAAGTCATGACTTGTGGTCAAAATCTTTCTATTCAAATTTTAATATTCCTAATTGATTTCACTAACTAGATTATGGTTAACTTAACTTAACCTATGGTCTCATATCTAGCCAAGTCCAACTCAACTAGGGTTAGGTCACAAAATCAAAGCTAGTCAAAGTCAACCTAGTCAACCCTCATTCAAACAATTCTAAAATAAATTCTAAAAATTCCCATAAATTCAAATAAATTCTAATAAATTCTAATTACCCCAAAAATGTCAAAAATACCCTCAAACTAGAAATGTAGTAGTGACAAATCTACCCTCCTTAAAAGAATTTCGTCCTCGAAATCGAAAGGCGAAATGCAACTGATGAGAAGGATAGAAATATACCTCACGGTCCAAAAAGATATGGGTAACGCTCGCGCATCTCATCCTCCCTCTCCCAGGTAGACTCTCCTGGAGAATGATGCCTCCATGCGACGCGTACCAAGGGTATCACCTGGTTCCTCAGAACCTTCTCCCGTCGATCCAGTATCTCCACTGGCTGCTCTGGATAGCTGAGAGAAGGTCCAACCTCAATCTCTGAATGATCGAGCACATGACTAGGGTCTGCCACGTACCGTCTCAACTGTGATATATGGAATACGTTGTGGACCCCCACTAGCACAGGAGGCAAGTCTAGCCTGTATGTAATGTCACCGACTCTCCCGCTGATAACGAAAGGGCCGATGAAGCGCGGGCTAAGCTTTCCGCCTCCACCGAAACGTATCATACCACGAGTCGGAGATATCCTCAAGAAAACCAGGTCTCTGACCTAATCACAAGCAAGGTATCAATTAATTATAATAAACAAACATGATCAAACAAAACACAAACAAACAAACCTAAATCTAATCCTACTCTAATCTTTACCTCAAACTCCAACGGCCACCGGTGGCTATCGGCCCAGTGCCGATGTTTATCCTGCGCCACACGAAGTCTGTCCCTGATGAGCTTCACCTTCTCGGCTGCGTCAACAACCATCTCTGGCCCCAGTAAAGCTCGCTCACCAACATCATCCCAAGATAAGGCTGTACGACACCTACCCCGTACAGAGCCTCGAAAGGTGACATCTCAATGCTGGCCTGGAAACTGTTGTTGTAAGCAAACTCCCACCAAATGAAGATGATCCTCCCAGGAACCTCTAAAGTCCAGGACGCACGTCCACAGCATATCCTCAAGTGTCTAAATAGTCCTCTCTGACTGTCCGTCCGTCTGGGGTTGATATATAGTACTAAACTTGAGCTGAGTGCCCAAGCTAATCTGCAGACTCCTCCAAAAATGGGGAGTAAAGAGACTATACCGATCTGAGATGATGCTGACCGGAACCTCGTGAATCCTGACTATCTGCCGTATATACATCTCCGCCAGCCTTTCTGTAGACGTACCCACATTGAATAGCAAGAAGTGGGCCGATTTGGTCAACCTGTCAACGATGACCCAAATTGTGTCTTTTCCTCCTAGTGTGCGCGACAATCCTGATACAAAGTCTATAGTGATATGCTCCCATTTCCACTCGGGAATGGGCAGCGGCTGCAATAATCCACTAGGCCTCTGCTGTAGAAGCATGAAAAAAAGAAAAGAAAATGATCCATGCGGCCAAGGGGCCGCATGCGGCTCAGGAGTCCCATGCGGCTCAAACGCATAGGCAGCTCTAGCGGACTCCATACGGCCCGCAGAGAGAAGCCACGTGTCTTTTCAGAACAGCTGTGCCCAGCGTCGTACGAACGCAATTAATGCTCTGACGGCTGACAGCTGACAGCTGACAGCCCTGATGTAAAGTAGTCATAATGACTGACACAAAGCACTATCTTCCTAGGGAACTGGAGAAAATCTTCACTACTTCGAGGCAAGTTTATGCGGCCAGACTAGACGAGTTCATGCGGACAGTGCAGAGAAACCTATGCGGTCAATCATGAAGGTCCCCATACGGCTCGGCCATGAAAGAAATCCATGCGGCCTGGGCATGAAGACTCTCATACAGCTCAGCCATGAAGACCCCCATGCGGCTCGGTCATGAACATATTCATGCGGCTCGGTCATGACAACCTTTATGCGGTTCGAGTATAGAGACTATTCATGCGGGTCGGTCATGAAATCTTTCATACGGCTCGGTCATGACGACCTTCATGCGGCCCAAATATGAACGCTCCTCATGCGGCTCAACAATGATGACAGGACACGTGTCCTAAAGATAATCAAATTTTGGATCAGATCCCAATGATTTGGGACACATGGCAAGAGAATAAATTAAATTGATTCATTTAGATTTGCGGATATCAGCAAATCATGATGATGGGGATTTATTGCAATCAACATTAATGACTGACATGATTTGGCATAATTCTCATTAATGGCCCAGATCCTTCATGCTCAAGATTAATGGTCCAGATTGATCATTTACCAGGCCGTCGCCACTTTGAGAATGGGCAATCATTGTAAACCCTAATGAGGCTCCCCACTATTATAAATAGCAGGATGCCATTCCCTTGCAAATATAGATACGCACATACAGAGAGATGCTTCCCCAATAATCAGAGAGAAAAATCCACAGAGATCACTCCAGAGAGAGAGAAGCCAGAAGAGCAATACGAGGAGAGCAAGAAGAGCATTTCTTTGTCAATGCCAACCATTTCGTCACAGGAGCCAAGGCTACGTCCGATCGTCCAAGGAGTAAGGCAGAGCTACCGTCGCTTTCCCGAGCCTCTATCGTCACCCCCCAGAATCAAAAATAAACAATTGTACTTAGATTGCCGTACCTAGGTTTTCGTCCCTAGGCTTTCTTTGTACAAGCAAGTTTATGACGTGAAGTAAAAGTCCAGTCCTCCCATAAAACTGTTCTGCTCTTTTATATTTTATGGCAAACATGATGGCGACTCTGCTGGGGACAAACTTCTCCATACCTGAGGAGTTGGTGACGCAATCGGATACAGCCAAGCTTGGCTCCACGCAACAGAAGATGGTCGCCCGGTTCGACCAACAGGCGTTCGAAGAAATGCTCTCCGACAAGAGCGCTGGCCCGATCCAGAAGTGAGCCCGCACAAAGAAGGCCCGCAAGGAGTGGAGACCCCGATCATTCGTTCCAACTGAAGCTCTTACGGAGATACCCTCTGTTGCTCAAGATGGCGGGAAAGACTTTCCCGCGGCCCCAGTTCAGACCGTTGACAACTCTGTTGTCCCCAAGTCCGACAAAAGAAAATACTATGATACTGGGCTTGCAGGGGCAAAGAGGAACTCTATGCGATCCGAGCCGTATAAGGGTGCTAGCCGCATGCAGAAAGCCTATGCGGTTGCATCCGCCAGCCGCAGGAAGAAAACTCATGCGGCCACATCTGTCAGCCGCATAGCTTATGCGGCTACAGTTGCCAACCGCATGGACGAAGCTTATGCGGTTACTAAAGTCAATCGCTTGTAGAAAACCCATGCGGCCATAATTGCCAACCGCATGCGGCCAGCCTGCACGATCGTGACTCCTAGTCGCACAAGAACAACTCATCCGTCAGCTAAAGACAGCCGCATGCAGACAGCCTATACGGCTTCCAATCCTAGCCACATAGCGTCTGTTCCACGCTTCTCTCGATCGGTCTTCGACCGTCTCTCATGCGGTCCTGACTCTGATGGTTCTCTGGATGATAAGCCAGACTCTGTGGTATCCAACTTGGACTCTTCCTATTACGCACCCGTAAGTGCTAAAAGGAAGAAGTCTAGGGCAGCGCGGGCTCACCAAGCCCAGTCAGCTGCCCCAACCTCTGACTATCGGAGCGTCCTGCTGATTATCACGCGGGCCTCTAATGGAAAGTTGTATAAGGCTACTCGTACCCTGTCCCCTGCGGCCAATGGGCGGGATAGTCATCAAGCATATTCCAGTAACGAGCGAAGGCAAGTATACGAGCCACCTTCGAATCAGGGAGCAGGCGGGAGGCCTACACACTCATGTGCCCGAAATTCCTGAGCCAACAAAGCAAGTAACCTGCGTGAGGCCATCCTCCACAAACGCAAGGAAAGTGAAGATGCATCGGGGTGCAAAGGGTCCTCCCACGGACGTCACTGCACCCAAGTCATCGTCAACTGCTGCTGCAAGAGCACGACGATGCAAGAAGACTGGCAGTCTATCTTTCAAAGACTGCAACAGCCATCTTCAGAAGACGAGGCACTACCCGTCGTCTCCTGCAACTCTGCTCGGAAGGTCCCTACTGATGGAAGGAGGAAGAAGACGAATATCTCCAGCCCAAAGATCTCAACCACTGCGACTAAAAGACTGTCGTCTAAGCGGGTGCCCACCACCGAAGTTTTCCAAGGTACTCGCTCTAAGACGAAATCTGCTACAGTGGGAGATTCGTCGTCCATAACGAAGGGGGTTGTTGGGGCTGGGGGTAGCACCCCTCCGAGCCTACACTGCAATCCGATGTTCCAAGAAGACGGGCCGGGGGAGACAACTCTCCCATTGGATGCAGCAAACCTCGACGTCCCCGACGACATGCACAACTCCCAAGACGAGGCGAACTCGGAGGCTGGGGGTACTGTTCCTTCCGAGTCTGAATCAGAAGGGAACATACCCACATACCCCGATGACTTCTCACTACAGGGGTACGATTCGGAGGGCGCTTCCTCCACCGCTATGTCTATCTCTCTTCATGTGAAGACGGTATTCATGACAGACAGCAACCAAGGTCGTTCCAGTGATCGCCAACGCATAGACAGTCTCGAAGCCATATTGCTTGCTTTGGTCAAGTCTGTAGACGAGATTAAAGTGGTCCTGCCAACTCTGCAAGGAGGGACGCCTTGCCAAACAAGCGCGGGTCTCGCGGTGTATGCGGACTCGAATTCGGCGGCACCAAACCCGGGCAACAATCCCCCGGAAACAACGACCCCCACCGCCATGGACGAAGCACGCGAAGCGAGAAGAGAGGTCCAGGAGCTCCGAGCCATGTTCCACGCTCGAGAAAACTCTCAAGACCTCAGAATACGGCAACCGTACCCTGCTGTATGGAGGGATGTTCCATTCCCACCAAGATATAAGCCGTTCAATATTAATCCTTATGATGGCAAGGCCTCGGTAAGTCGGTACATCACTTACTTTGAGGTCACCATCGACCATCTGCCCCATGACGATGCCATTCTCACACGATTATTCATCGGGGCATTGGAAGGAGTCGCCTTCGACTGGTATCGCAACCTGCCGGACAACTGCATCCACTCCTTCGCCGGCGTCAAGCGCATATTCTTGGAGAGATTCTACGAAGTAGGGCAGGACATCACCATGTCCACCCTCGTGGACGTCGTCCAAGGGGAGAAAGAGCTGACAAGGAACTACATCGAGCGGTTCTGCCAAACCGCCATGAAGCTGCCCTCTGGAAATCCAGATTCCTCCTTGATCGAGATTTGTCAAAAGAGACTCCTCCCAACAATCAGTCTCTGGATGGGCGAAAGTCAATTCAAGGACTGCAAGACGTTCATCATCAGCGCCACAAGCGCCGAAGAACGATTGAAGAAGGCTCGCCAACTGGGATTGTACATCTCGGACGGAGAGAACAAGGACAAGCGCCCAACAACGATAATGGGGGTAACCCCTCCAACAATCGGGACAGCAGGGGAAAGCTGGTTATGGTGACTGACACGGCACAAAAACCTGAGCCAAAGCCGGCAGACAAATAATGGCCACAAATCACTTACTCCTTCGAAGACGGTCACGTCAAGCCCATCTTAAACATTCTCATACACGGGGACAGAATTCAGCTTCCTCCACCAAGACAGGAACCGCGGCCGGCAGAGATGGAAAACCCAAAGTACTGCCATTATCATCGCTACGTCCATCATGCTACACACGACTGCTACCAGCTGAAATAGTACATCCAAAACCTCATCGATTCGAACGCTTTGGCCATCGATTTCAAAGAGGTAACGGTGGCAGCCAATATGGTGTTGGTACAATTCGGCAGCTTTCCTCCGACGGAAACTCAAGACGGGGTGGTACCCATCCTTTTGACGACAATGGAGATTACTAATCTTCTACCTCCCCGAGATCAGGCTACTGGTTTAGTGCCCCTCACCACATCACGAGGGGAGGTCATGTGGATCCATCCAGACATGGTATCAGAAGTGACTCGGTCCACATCGTCTTCTATCTACAAGAAAAAGAATAGAAAAGTCAGGACCTGCCACATAATCTCGGCAGACATCGAGGAAGCTACAACCGTCGTCACGCGGTCTGGGGCGCAATCCTAACCTGTGGTTGACAATCCAGCTGAAAATTATCAACCCACTACAACTGATGCTCCGGGACCAGCTCAGCCTTCGACGACCGACAAGCCTAGGCCGAGGGAGACTCGCTTCGACAAATTCCTCCGAAAAGAGGCAGCCCAAGGACTGGAGAGGCCCTACAACTTTGACATCTTAGCACAATTGGCTAATACACCAGCCAAGTTGTCACTGTACGAACTCCTAAGGCTCTCCAAGGACGTTCGTATTGCATTGAGTGAAGAACTCCAAAATGCCGATGCCTATCTGGCTCAATCCAACCTCATCGGGGAGGACTCACCTGTGGATCTCCAGGACAGTGCCTGCACTGGCGTAATGCCAAACATCGTCTTCACTCCGTAAGATATGCTCATCAAAACTAATCTGCACGATCGCCCACTATACTATACTGGATACATCGGCGACGTAAAGGTGGATCGGATGCACATTAATCCTGGCTCTTCTATAAGCATCATCCCGAAGGGTCTGCTACATCATCTCCGCATCCCAATGCATCGCCTGACACCTACAAGCACCGCCATCAACGGTTTCAATTCGGACAAGAGCTACCCTATTGGAAAGATTCGTCTGAAGTATCAAATTGGCAACCTCCAATCCGAAGTCACCTGCTACGTCATAGATACAGACACTTCTTATAACATCCTTTTGGGGCACCCGTGGATACACTATTACATGATCGTGCCTTCCACGCTGCACCAGTGCTACAAATATGTCGACAAACACAGCTTCGTGAGGACGAAATTTGCTGATATCGATCCCTTCAAAGGGGTCGAATCTTACTACTCAGACTCCTGCCTGTACGAAAAGTCGAAGAAGCATCTTGGTGAGGGAGATGTACAAGCTAGTACCGAGGCAGCCACAGGATCAGAAGAGCCTCTGACGATCCACCTCCAAGCTCGTAAACCGGGCAGGTCTGCACCCCTTACCGCCACTCAACGTAAGGACGCAATCAGCCTCTCATCACAAAAAGAGCAGATGATAATCCGGCTGCCAAGGTTTGGCCAAGTGCCAAGATCCACAACGGGGCAACTAACAATCAGGCTGCCGAGAGTCAGTCAGTCACAAACGGAGAAGCTCAATCCCTTCGACAAGCCACTGACGATACGCCTTCCCAAGAAGGGTCGTCATCCCGATTCGAGGTCTGACACTTCTAGCGTACCAGCCACTCCCTGCCCCATACCGAGTACTAAACTGGGGGTTGCTAGTTTGCCAACAACGCCACGCTCAGCTCCATCAGCTGAACCGCTGACGATCAAGCTCCCCAGGTCGTCCTTTCAGTCTTCATTCACACAGGGGGTAGCCGAAGAGGAACCGGAGCTAGCCAAGTATGTGGCTGCCCACACTGATGTTTCCTCCGCAGATGATGTAATCCCCCTAAAAAAGATACCTTACTTCATCAAAAAGGGTTATCTTTGAACTACCTCGAGCTTAATAAGCTTTGTACAATGTACGCTATGGAATACGGTATAGGCACTAACCTACACACACAGGTGACAAATGTCTACACCATAATCCAGCTTACTCCAGCCGAAGACGCTTACCGAATAATCGAGGGAGGGGACCATCCAATCATCTTCGGCCGGAAGGACGATTCGCATCCCTTCACCATAGAAGAAGTCGACCTTGGATCGGATGCCGGGAGACTAAATCTATATCTTTATAGCCCCTAATCTAAATATCTCATGCAGAAACAGGGGTTTGATCTGGAAACGACACCGGGTTTGAACTACGGTAGTGGACGACGATTACCTTTGAAGCCTCCGGTCCCGGCTGGCAAACCATGGGACTACTATAGCAAGATTCGATGTGGATTAGGGTATGTGACACCCACGACGACCCCTGAATGTTCAGATGAATAATGTGACTGGCATTCACATTCGACCGGGTCACCAACTTCTGATTTGGATACCAACATCGGAGACGTATTCAGACAAGTCCTGTCAGTCAACATGGCATTCGCCGACGCCTATAAAGAAGACGAGGATATCCCTGAATTTCTTGAGCTAGAACCATGGACACAACAACTAGATGAACAATAGGAGAAGAGTTTCGAGCAAAGAGAACCTCCCACTGAAGACGAGGTCATACAAGTTAATCTTGGTGATGAAGCCTCCCCGAAACCAATCTTCATCAGCCAGAGTCTGACAGATGAAGAGCGAGAATCGCTGCTCCAACTCGTCAAAAAGTATATCGATGTGTTCGCCTGAAGCAATGAAGATATGCCAGGATTAGACCCCGAGATCGCACTCCACAAACTCAATATTCGTCTGGATGCAAAACCTGTCAAGCAACAGCAACGACGGTTTCGCCCCGATGTCATGAATGTTATTGAAGCCGAGGTCAACAAACTGATAGCCAGCAGCTTCATTCGCGAAGAGCAGCATCCAGACTGTGTAGCCAACATCGTACCAGTTCTCAAGAAGAAAGGGAAGATCCGAATATGTATTGACTTCTGGAATCTGAATGAGGCATGCCCTAAAGATGAATTCCCTCTCCCTATCACAGATATCATGATCGACAACACCTGCGGCTTTGAACGTATGTCCTTCATGGATGGCTTCTCAGGATACAACTAGATCAAGATATTCCCTGACGACGAGAAGCACACATCATTTCGAACACCGATTGGTACATATTGCTATACTGTTATGCCTTTCGGTTTAAGGAATGCTAGCGCCACTTACCAGAGAGCTATGAGCGTCATCTTTAGAGACCACTTGCGCAAGACAGTGGAATGCTACATCGACGACATCACCGTCAAAAGTTGTGCGAAGGAAGATCATCTGCAAGATCCCAGGACAGTGTTCGACCTAATACGAGCACACAACTTAAAGATGAACCCTACGAAATCATTCTTGGGTGTCTCCAGCGGGAAATTCCTGGGTTTCATTATAACTTCTCATGGTATTCACATCGACCCCGAGAAAACAAAGGCAATCATGGAGATGGGTCCCCCGAGAAATCTCCGTAAACTCCGAGGCCTCCAAGGTAGGCTAGATTACATCAGGAGATTTATCTCTAATCTCTCCGGACGATGTCAACCATTCACCCATCTCATGAAAAAGGGAGTCTCTTTCGTATGGGATGAGGAATGCCAGCGCGCTTTCGACAGCATCAAAGAATATTTGACGAATCCTCCAGTCCTGGTAGCTCCTGTTGCTGGGAAGCCATTCCTGCTCTATGTGCGAGCTATTGAACATTCTCTTGTTGCCCTATTGGCACAGAATAATGATGCAGGCCATGAACAAGCTATATACTACCTCAGTCGGAAGATGATTGGGCCAAAATATCGATATACGGCCGTAGAAAAGGAATGCCTTGCTCTCGTGTTCGCAATCCAGAAGACGCGACACTACGTCACGGGACAAACCATCCACGTGATATCGCGGATCAACCCCCTCAGGGTCCTCATGACCAAAACTGGGGCACTCAGCTCTTGTCTTGCTACCTGGGCGATACTACTATCAATATACCACAAGATCTTTGTCCCGCAAAAGGCTGTTAAAGGCCAGGCTCTGGCAGACTTTCTAGCAGCCCATCCAGGTTCGGAGACGACTAGGGTATATGAAGAGATACCGAACGAGGTCACCAGTTCAAATGCAGTCTCCCATGATGCCATCTGGCGAATGTTCTTCGACGGCGCTTCGAGAACTGGACCCAAAGGCAACATCGTCTCTGGAGTTGGAGTGGTGCTGATTTCTTCCTCCAGCTTAGTGATCAACCGGGCCTACTCACTCACAGAGCCCTGTTCAAATAATATGGTCGAATATAACGCCTTGGTCATCGGCCTCCGACTTGCAAAGGAGCTGGGGGTAGAATATCTTGAAGCGTACGGTGACTCACAGTTAATCGTCAATCAGATTCGGGGGTCGTACGAGGTCCGCCACGAAGACATGATCCCGTATCACCGAATAGCAATCGACATCATCTCATCTCTGGGAGGATCCTTCATAGAACATGTTTCCAGACTCCAGAACATCGAGGCCGATGCCCTAGCTGGTTTGGTCGCTTCCCTAGTTGTGCGAAATTACGTTCGTCATCAGGTCGACATAATAGGCCGTGAACTGGTCTGTCCTAAGGATAACGTTCAATGCATGGAAAGCTACTCTGCCCTTACGGTCGGCGAAGCACCAGACTGGAGACAGCCATTCATCGACTTCGTAGTATACGACATTCTGCCAGAGAATTCGAAGGAAACTACTTCTATCAGAAGACGTTCTCTCAGATTTTTCTATGATACGGAGACGAAAATGTTGTATCGCCGATCCTATGATGGGTTGCTGCTTCGGTGTCTATCAAATATAGAAGCCAAAGAAGTCGTGCGCGAGGCCCATGATGGTGTCCACGGAGCCCATCAACCTGGCCCAAAACTGCAGGACCACCTTCGCCGAATGGGCTATTACTGGCCCACGATGGTTGCAGACGCAATAGATTATGCACGAAAGTGCAAAGCCTGCCAAATCTACGCCGACTTCATCCACCAGCCATCTAAATTCCTACATCCGACTGTGGCCTCCTGACCATTCGAAACAAGGGGTATGGACATCGTCGGCCCGATTACCCCACCCTCGTCCAGAGGACACCGATTCATACTCGCAATCACCGATTACTTTTCCAAATGGTCGGAAGCCATCCCATTGGCAGATGTGAAAACTTCAAACGTGATCAGCTTCCTTAAGCATCATGTCATCTACCGCTTTGGACTGCCCCGAAGGATCATTCACGACAATGGGCCACAGTTTGCAAGCTACGCATTTTTTTGGTTCTGCGACAAGCACCGAATTCAGAACATTGCTTCGACACCCTACAACCCAGCAGCTAACGGGTTAGCAGAAGCATTCAACAAAACCATAATCAAGCTACTCAAGAAATTCGTGTCCTCTAACAAGCGCGACTGGAATGAGAAGCTCGGCGAATGCTTATGGGCGTATCGTACCACAGTTCGAACAGCCACCAGAAATACACCATTTTCCCTGGTGTACGGGAGTGAGGCGGTCCTCCCATTAGAGACTCAGATCCTCTCACTCTGCGTCACCCTCATACATCAGTTGACGACAGACGAAAACCACTATCATCGACTACAGGAATTGGAGGCCCTAGACGAGAAACGCTTGTTAGCTCAACAGCGAATCGAACTATATCAGGCCAGAATCTCCGGAGCTTTCAATAAGAAGGTCAAGGTCAGAACATTCCAAGTAGGCGATCTCGTTCTGGCAGTTCGGAGGCCAATAGTTATGACGCATAAAACCGCCGGCAAATTCCAACCAAAATGGGAAGGCCCGTTCATCATCGAAGTTGTATTCTCCAATGGCACCTACCGCCTCGTAAAACAAAATAGAGACTTGCTCATGTTGCCCATCAACAGTAAGTTCCTGAAGAAGTATTATGTCTGAAACAAAATCCTCGAGACATCTCAGAGTGTCGAGTTATGTACCTCTCCGTACCATTGAACTTACATTCTGGCTCCATACATACGTGTCATGTACCTGCTGGTACCGCTGAACTCATATTCATATTTTCCAGATCATTCGAATCACGTACCAACTCGTACCGCTGAACTCACACTCACCATTCTCTAGATTCTCGAGTCATGTACCCTCTCGTGCCGCTGAACTCACATCCACAACATCCCAGATTATCGAGTCATGTGCCCGCTGGTGCCACTGAACTCGCACTTTCACAATATCGAGTCATATACCCGCTAGTGCCTCTGAACTCATACCCCGGTCACTCTCTCAGATAGTAAGTCATGTATGATCATACCTCTGAACTTTCTTCCTATAAGAGATCCTCCCTCATGATCCACTACCCGCACTCCCAGTGCACAAAAAGGGTAACGGGTCCACAAACTTCCAAAACGACCATGTCGATGCTACCTCTGAGTCGTTTCACTTCCTACAAAAAGAAATCACATCCTACATAAAACTTCCATGTCCTCATTACCTCTGAGTCATTTTATGTACCCCCTCTTCATTGAGCCCACTCCTGCCATGTCCTTATTACCTCTGCGTAGGAAGGCTCCGTAGAAGAAACCTTCATACTTGCCATGTCCTCATTACCTCTGAGTAAGTATGTCGGTTCCCTTTCAACCTATTATCTGAACCCACAACCGGAGTACGACAAGGATAATAGGTCCACAAATGTCCTCTGTTGACCACAAATGTCCTCTGTTGACCACAAATGTCCTCTGTTGACCACAAACGTCCTCTGTTGACCACAAATGTCCTCTGTTGACCACAAATGTCCTCTGTTGACCATAAATGTCCTCTGATGACCATAAATGTCCTCAGTTGACCAAAGATGCTATACTGGGCCTCCAGTACACGCCCATCCCTTCCCTATCATGCTTGGGAGCCCAGTTGCTCCCTGGCATTCTCTCGAATACCAAAAACTTCTATAGCTGTCTTATCACAAAAATTGTTCTAGGTATTCCTCTCCAAAACTTGTTACTCGTATCTAAAACCAAGGTACACCCAGGGTAACAGGTCCACAAATAATCCCCCAGCAGGTCCAATTCCACAAACACCATAAGTACAAGAAAGAAAAGATGAGTCGAAACATGCTCATTTATTCAAAATTCAAAGTACTACATCATCTGGGATCATATCCCTTGACAAAAAGAAAAAAAAAGAAGAAGAAAAGAAAACAGCAAAAGAAAAATAGAAAACTGATCACTGCTCCGGGGCACATAACGCCGTGAGACGGTCCGTCAGCAAGGCAACCGACCGCTCAAACCTCTGTTTAGCTCGACGCTCCGCCTCTTGGGCCAGCACCGCCGCGTCATCCAGATGAGCGTGAGCTTGCCAGTTGTCCTCAAATTTCTTGAAAGCCCGCTCCAGGTTAACAGAAGATCGGGAAACCTTCTCGGCCTCCTGAACGATTGACTCATGTTCCGCATGAGCAGCCTTCAGCTTCGACTCTAGGAAGGCCAATTCCTTCTGAAGTACGAGAATCCGCTCCTTCGTGTCAGCTATTCCACGAGAAGTTGTCTCTTCCCGAGCCCTACAAGCTTGACTTCGATGACCCAGCCTGTCATACGAAGCAGAAAGCTCATCAAGGTCCTCCTTCACAATTGGCCCGGCAGTGTCTCGAGCGAGCTTTATCCTATTCCGAGCGGCAATAAGGAAGCCCCGTTCCCGTTCAATCGCAGCAGGCAGGTCAGCCTGCCGTAACACCAGCAATCGGGTCACGAGCTGATCAGCCTCTGCCAACTTGGGCTCCAGGAGCGCAGCCAACCCCACCCCACCAGGAAGAGTTTTCAAAGTTTCAATTTGACCCCGAGCGCACCGCAGGGACAGAGAAAAAGGGGTCCCCCGTTCTACGGCAGCATCTACGCCCCTCTTTAAATGGCGATAGAAGCTGTCGACCGCATCCTGAGACACCTCGTCCAGAGCCTCCGAAGAAGCCGACGTCAACGGGAGTGTAGCTGGCAACACTGAAGAAGATGCGACAGAATCTGCCATTCCTGCCATGAGGGAAACAAACTCCATACGAAAGGATGCCTGAACAGCGGCCAACTCCTCTTCAGTAGCCCGCAGAACTTGAATGCTCGGCAGGGCCGAGAAGTCAATCTCCGAAGCCGTATAAGCAACAGGGGATGGGGCGGAGACCATCGCTCCCGGAACAAACTCCACTCCCATCTGCCCGGAGCTGGCGGGAGGCCCCTCGACATGAGTCGATGAAGGAGAAGAAATGCTCCTTTCCTCCAGATCGCAGTAGGCCGAGCCTTCCCCAAGAACATCCGCTATGGGAAGTAAAGGGTCAGGACCTGTAGGGCCAAGACAACCATGAATCGATTTGACCTGGAGGATATGTTGATAGAGCAAATAAGCCCTCTCACTAGTCAATATTTGGCTTATCTTACCAGCAGAAGAGTGTGGAGACCGAGGTTCGCCTACTGCCACCACAACCTCTACACCAGCGGCCTCCGAGTCGGATATAATAGACTCCTCTGCCCCGGCACCCTCGGGAGGGGATGCAATGAGATCGCCGTCGCCTTAATAAAATTCAACAATCTCGAAGACAGGCCCGAAGAAACCTTCGTCACCCCGGACCGAGGCCTCAGCAACTTGGGAGTCCCCAGCCGCCACTGAGCGAGCCCCCGCAGAAAGGATCATGGCACACATGCCGCTAATCAAAGCAGCAAGGGCCGGATCAACTCCAGGGGCAGCAGACGGTTCAAGAGAGCCTGGTTCGTCAGACGCCTACAAAGAAAAAATGATTAGGCCATATCTCCAAGAAAAAGAAAGCCATAACAAGGAGATGGCTCCAACATAGTCATACCTCCGGAGCACCGTCAGCATTTTCACCCCTCTCCGTAATAAGTAGCATATGAGGTCTGACCGCAGCTCTCTTTACGAAAAAGGCTACTTTCCCGTCAATAGACTCATGCCTACCACGCTTACGCGAGGGACCAGGCACGGCAGGCGGTGGTTCTACCCTCACCACCTCTGATACAGGTGGTAACTGATCTACCACCTCATCTAATACGACCGACGGTTGATCCGTCATCATCTCATCTGCCATGATGGGCGGTTGATCCGCTGCTGCTCCGCTACCAGAAGAGAGAAAGTCCTCGTCGTCCCGTTCGTTGCTTCCCTCAACTGTGTCCAAGGACTCGGAATCGGGCACGGAAACCCTATTCGCCCCTTTCTTCTTTGCCTTCCACACCGTAGCCTTCTCCGCCAAACGAGTGCCCACTATGAAGCTAGTCCTCGGGTCAAAATCAACAGGAGGCTGGTTGACCGTAACATGGTATAAGGCCACCATATGCAAGATTTTCCCCAGTATGTTTGCTGTAGGAACTGAGAAACTAGTTCGAGTATGACAAGTGTCATAGTAGCTCCATGCCCTAATCCCATCAAGGATGCTACCCTCAAATCCCAGGCTGGAACTGGGACGCCCAAGGAATAGTTGACTGTACCCAAATTGACGGGCAAACCTACTGGGCAAGTAGGGCTCCAGGAACACAGTATTGCGGTTGCGATAAACTAAATGTGCCGGGCGAATGTTACGCAACCAAAAATGCATCTTCTCAGGTAAGAAATGAGGAGATCCAACGCCATCAACATGGACACTCCTCACTTCCTGGTCGGTGAAACGGGGAACAGACACGAAGAAATCATATCCGTCCACCCTCGCCAGCATCCTCCGATACGCCGACATGGTACTATATTCCCAAGGCTGATGGCGATGTCTGAAAAGAAAAGTGTCATCGTCCGTAACGCCGTCTCCCGTCCCAGGCCTCATCAAAGACCGATAATGCAACAACAGCCACCCCAGCAGGTAATGATAAGGCAGCTCTATACGTTCAAAGTCCATCACCACGTCACGAGCAATAACCTTGGACGAGAAGGCGCGAAGACCGTGATAAATGCTGCACACCATAGCGGGAAGGAGAGCCAGACTGACCCCAAAGGCCAGCTTCACGGCGGAAAGAATAAAGTGTCGGCCGATCCTCTCGATGGAACCTGTCCCTCCCGAAATCACACAATTGCGCAGCCACACCATTAAAAAGCCTACCAAGAGTGCCTTCTCTGACAGCCGCCGTGTACCACAATAAAAATAGCTGAAGGAGTCAATCTAGCTTCCAAACTTGTCATCCTTAGACTTCGACCTCCTAGCAGTCGACACCAAGCCTTCTACATCCCTAGGAGTATGACGACCTCAGAAAGTAACTCGGCCAGCAGCACTGAATTTAAAAAGATAGGAGACCCAAGAGTTGGTATGGGGAGTGTCCCCTTCCGAGCTATCATTTTTCTTGATAGCCGTTTGGTAACAGGTAATATGGTGACATAACAGTTCTTGGTACACAGCGACGAAGCCTGGGAATCATCGATCTAGATCCTGGAACTCCTCGTTCATTGGAGTGTACGCTTCGAAGGGCTCGTCTCCCCAGGGAAGCTTGGAGACAGTATACATCTCATGGAGAGCGAGCCCCAACTCCCCTACAGGTGTGAAGAAAGTTCTTGTCCGATGATTATACATCTCCAGAAGGGCCATGAACAACGGCTTATTAATGGGCAATCCGTGGCTGGTACCCCGGATAGCATCATAAAGATTGATTTCTCGCAAAAATGCCTCGTAGTTCCGCAGGACCTACGAGGTCAGATTAGCCCATGGGGGAATGGGGTGTAACCAGCTCGGTAGTGCCAATCTGCCAACAGGATAGGACCCTTTTCGAGCATGCTGGCTCAGGAAGGTATCAGCCTGAGAAAATGAAAAGTTAGGACCGGGTGTGTTGATAAAGGTACCCGGAGCTAACCCCATCACAGATCGACTGGCCGGATCTTTGATCGTGCGTACTGACCCAGTAGTTTTATTATAACGGATGTTACCCAAAAACATCCCCGGTCTGGTTGGAGTGAGGGAGTCTGTCATCTGCATGTCCAATAAGATCATGTTGAACCACGCAAGAGGGAAATGACGCTTCATAATGGGGATATTAATCGGCATCCTATCCAGATTAATATTCCAACTCTCGGATATATCCAGCACTCGGGAGTTTTTTATGATCAATGTATCCCCAAAGAGGAAGATCGGCCTCAGATACTTCCTATTTGGCTCCCCGGAGCTCATAATGTTACTAAGGAATTGGAAAGATTGAACCCTGATAACATTCAGTCGCTCCAAAGGCTCATTAACAAGGAGCTGCTCTGACACTTGACGGACTAAATCGTCCCGTCGTACATCCGAGGCAAGTTAATTCGAGCCAACCAAAAGTTTCCCCGTAGGATTTACTGGCAGATTCATTGAAGAAAGACGAAAGAAACAAGATTAGAAGACAGTCAAACAAAGAAACGTTTGAAAGATCATTTGAGTCTATGCGGCTCGGGTCGTCACAGCCTTATACGGCTCAGAACCAGATGAGTCCATGCGGTTCGGTTCATCATAGCCTTATGCGGCTCCGAGTCAGACGAGTCCATACAAATCAAGTTCAGATGAGCTTATAAAGCTTCTGCAGTTTGGGTTCAGAAGGGCCTATGCGGTTCAAGGTTCACATGGACTCAACAGACAAACCTAGGCGCTGATGCGGCTCAGATTCAGGTAAGACTATACGGTTCAAAGTCCACGCAGACTCAAACGACCCTGAACAGACAGACTCATGCGGCTACAAACAGATGAGCTTATGTGGTTCAAAAGTGAACTATGATCATGCGGCCCAAACCAAAAATATATACGCGGTTCAGATCGAGTATGACAAGCCCATGCGGCCTCCTGGGCGAAGTGCTTATGCGGTCATATCGACGAACCTTGCACATGCGGCTTGCGCATAAATTATACAGCAGAGCCATGGAAGTTAGGGTTCTAAAGCAATGCCCTTACCAGCGATAGGTGGATGAACGTCGGGATGAACAGAGTGAACAGCGGCCGGCGGAGGAGTGGCCACGTTCGTCGCCACAGTCGCCGCAGAAGCGACCGCCTTGCCTTCGCAGCCTTCGACGCAGCAGCCTTCTTGGAAGCCATAGGTGCTTGGAAGAGAAAGGAGTTAGAAAGATCGAAGAGAGCAAAGGAGATTCCTTAGAACGAAAGTGTTCTATTTATAGACAAGGAAGGAACGCCTCGATCCGCATGCAATATAATGACCGACTCTTCGGTCATCGAGGCAAAACGGCTGAATAATAGCCTGACTTTTGGGATCCTAGCCCAAGAAAGCGGCTCTTAAAATCTGCAGCAAATCAAGAGCATTAAATGCAGAAGATTCACAGAAGATTAACACACGTGGCAGAAAGACGTGGTAAGAAGCTCATGCGGCCAAAACAGCCCATACGGCTCAAAGAGTTATGCGGTTGAGGTAATCATGCGGCTGGTCAAATCCATACGGCTAGAACAGAATACATCCATGCGGCTTTGGCATAATCATGCTTCTTATTCAAAGTGTTTCAATTTTGCAAATTGAAAACTTTGAAGGGGGTCTTGTAGAAGCATGAAAAAAAGAAGAGAAAAATAATCCATGCGGCCAAGGGGCCGCATGCGGCTCACGAGTCCCATGCAGCTCAAACGCATAGGCAGCTCGAACGGACTCCATACGGCCCACAGAGGGAAGCCACATGTCTTTTCAGAACAGCTGTGTCCAGCGTCGTTCGAACGCAATTAATGCTCTGACGACTGACAGCTAACAACTGACAGCCCTGACGTAAAGTAGTCATAATGACTGACACAAAAGCACTATCTTCCTAGGGAACTGGATAAAATCTTCACAGCTTCGAGGCAAGTTTATGCGGCCAGACTAGACGAGTTCATGCGGACAGTGCAGAGAAACCTATGCGGTTCAATCATAAAGGTCCCCCATGCGGTTCGGCCATGAAAGAAATCTATGCGGTCCGGGCATGAAGACTCTCATACAGCTCAGCCATGAAGACCCCTATGCGGCTCGGTCATGAATATATTCATACGGATCGGTCATGACAACCTTCATGTGGTTCGAGTATAGAGACTATTCATGCGGATCGGTCATGAAATCTTTCATACGGCTCGGTCATGACGACCTTCATGCGGCCCAAATATGAACGCTCCTCATGCGGCTCAACAATGATGACAGGATACGGTCCTAAAGATAATCAAATTTTAGGTCAGATCCCAATGATTTGGGACACGTGGCAAGAGAATAAATTAAATTGATTCATTTAGATTTGCGGATATCAGCAAATCATCATGATGAAGATTTATTGCAATTAACATTAATGACTGACATGATTTGGCATAATCCTCATTAATAGCCCAGATCCTTCACGCTCAAGATTCATGGTCCAGATTGATCATTTACCAGGCCGCCGCCACTTTGAGAATAGGCAATCATTGTAAACCCTAATGAGGCTCCCCACTATTATAAATAGCAGGGTGTCATTCCCTTGCAAATATAGATACGCACATACAGAGAGACGCTCCCCCAATAATCAGAGAGAAAAATCTACAGAGATCAATCCAGAGAGAGAAGCCAGAAGAGCAATACGAGGAGAGCAAGAAGAGCATTTCTTTGTCAACGCCAACCATCTCGTCACAGGAGCCAAGGCTACGTCCGATCGTCCAAGGAGTAAGGCAGAGCTGCCGTCGCTTTTCCGAGCCTCTATCGTCACCCCCCAGAATCAAAAATAAACAATTGTACTTAGATTATTGTACCTAGGTTTTCGTCCCTAGGCTTTCTTTGTACAAGCGAGTTTATAACGTGAAGTAAAAGTCCAGTCCTTCCATAAAACTGTTCTGCTCTTTTATATTTCATGGCAAACATCTGCCTCCCTACCTTGACCTGCTGACAGACCAAGCACCTAGCCACGAAGCGAGCCATCTCCCGCTTCATCCCTGACCACCAAAAATGCTTCCTCAGATCTCGGTACATCTTGTTGGCACCCGGGTGTATAGAGTATTGAGATCTGTGGGCCTCCTGCATAACCTGCTCCCTGAGATCTCTGCTGGGCACATATAATCTGGAACCGTGCCTCAAGGCACCATCCTCTGCAAGGGAAAACTCACCCTCCAGCAATCCTGCTCGAACCTGCTCTTGGAGACACCGCAGAGTAACATCCTCAAACTGTGCTATCTTGATCCTCTCCACTAAGTCTGACTGAATCTGTATGCCCCACATCTGCATCTGCACTCCTGGCACAATCACCTCAATCCCAAAGCTCTCTAAGTCTGCAAGCAAATGTCGATCCATGGTCAAACACATGGCTGTCGGATACCTACTCAAGGCATCGGAAACCACGTTGGCCTTTCCTGGGTGGTACTGAAGTAGGATGTCAAAATCCTTCATCAACTCTAGCCATCTGCGCTGTCTCATGTTCAACTCCTTTTGAGTGAATACATACTTTAAGCTCTTGTGATCTGTAAAAATCTCCACCCTCTCACCATACAGATAATGCTTCCACAACTTCAGAGCAAATATCACTGCTGCCAGCTCCAGGTCGTAGGTAGGGTAGTTCTTCTCATGGGGACGCAATTGCCTGGAAGTATAGACAATCACCTTTCCATGCTGCTGCAAGACGCAACCCAACCCCTTCCCTGAAGCATCACTATAAATAGTGAATCTACCTGATCTTGAAGGCAATGTCAGAATCGGAGCTGTCGTAAGCCGTTTCTTCAACTCATCGAAAGCTGTCTGACACTCCTCTGACCAAACGAACTCAGCATCCTTCCGGGTCAACCGAGTCAACGGTTCTGCAACCCGGGAGAAATCCTGCATAAATCTCCGATAATATCCTGCCAGCCCCAGAAAACTCCTGATCTCTGCAACTGAAGTCGGCGCTGCCCATGCCTCAACTGCTGCAATCTTCTTGGGGTCAACTGAGATACCATCTCCAGTCACCACATTCCCCAAGAAGTCCACCCGATCCAAGAAGAACTCATACTTGGAGAGCTTCCCGTAAAGCTACTCCTTCCTGAGAGTCTTCAGCACGATCCTCAAATGCTCCTCATGCTCCTCCTCAGTCTTGGAATATACCAAGATGTCGTCATTAAATACCACCACAAACTAATCCAGGTATCGGTGGAACACCTTATTCATAAGCTTCATAAACACTGCTGGTGCATTGGTTAGCCTAAACGGCATAACCAAAAACTTAAACTGCCCGTACCGCATCCTGAAAGCGGTCTTGGGAATATCCTCCCCCTTCACCTTCACTTGGTGATATCCCGACCTTAGATCAATCTTGGAAAATACCCGAGCTTTGCTCAACTGGTCAAAAAGTTCGTCGATCCGCGGCAGTGGGTATTTGTTCTTGATCGTGAGGTTGTTGAGTGCCTTGTAGTCAATACACATCCGTACTGACCCATCCTTCTTCGGCACAAACAACACTGGTGTACCCCATGGCGATGAACTCGAACGGATGAAGCCCTTGTCCTGTAGCTCATCCACCTGCTTCTTCAGCTCCACCAGCTCGCTGTTGTTCACCCAATAGACATGCTGAAAGATGGGCTCCGCTCCTGGAACCAAGTCTATCGAGAACTCTATGTCTCTGTCTGGTGGCAATCCCGGCAACTCCTCTGGGAAAACATCTATATACTCTGCTATCAAGGGGTGTGGAATCGCCTGCTCCTCAACCGAGACTCCGTAAAAGACTTCGCTGCTCTGCTCTGCCTGACGTCTGGAGTACTCGAACTCTGGCTCCTCCGGCGCTCTGAAGAGAACTCAACCCCCTCTGCAATCAATGCTGGCGTGGTGCCTGCTCAACCAATCCGTGCCTAGTACTATATCGTAGTTCGGCAATGGCATTATGAGCAGGCTCACCTCCAACTCATGGCCTCCCAAAACTACCCTCCGACCCTTACAAACATCACTCACGAAGATAATGCCACCCCCGGTCGTGATCTTGTAAGTCCTAGGCAACGATTCAGCTATGATATCGTGTCTAATCGCAAAAGATACTGATATGAAGCTATGCGAAGTACCGGAATCGAATAATGCAAAAGTTGGACTGGAATCGAGAAGGATCGAACCTGCAATCAGCTCTCCTATCGCCTCTGTATCTCCAGCTGCCATGGCGAAAGCTCGCCCCTGCTGGCCTTTCCTGGCCTGCTGCTGGTGCTGGACGAACCTCTGCTGCTGTGTCGGCAAGGCTGGTCTCCTCTGCTGGCCTGCTGGAGCTCTGACTGCTGCCCCCTGAGCTGCCCGTCCCATACGGCACTCTCTCATCTGGTGGTCTACTGAGCCACACACCAGACACTGGCCTAACCTCTTCCGGTACTCATTGAAGACATGTCCAGGCTTCTTGCAGTAGGCACAAGTAACACCCTGTCTCTGACCCTACTGGTGCTGTCTCGGCTGCTGCTGCTGGTGAACTGGCCTCTGCTGGATCGACTGCGGCTGAAACTGCCTCGGTTGCTGGTACTGAAAGTGGGGCCTCTTGGCTTGGCCCCCGCTGCTGCTGTCCCCAACTGGGTCTCGTCTCCTCTTGAACCTAAGCTCAAGATCATCCTCTGCCAACAAGGCTTCCGTCAAGATCTCCTTGAATGTCCTGTTGCCCTTGGTCAAGGACTTGACCTCCTTGACTAGACCCTTCCGAAACCTCTGGGCCTTCGACGTCTCGCTCAAGCCCTCTACAAACCTGCCGAGGCGGCCGAACTCCCCGACGTACTCCTCCACTGAAAGGCTCCCCTGGACTAGGCTCTCAAACTGAGACTCCAAGGCTCTGAGCGCTGAATCTGGAAAGAACTTCTTCTTGAAGAATCTATTTGAACTCTTCCCAAGTCTGTCCAGGTACCCCCATCCTGGGTCTGACTGATACCAAGGGCGAGCAAGATCTCTCATCCGACCAGCTGCGGCCTCAATCTGGAGATCTGCTGGTATCCGGGCCAAGCGGAAGATCTCCTCTATATGCTCGATCCACTCATCGGCATATAGAATCGCTTTGTCCCCAGAAGTCTCTGGGGCTCATCTTCTGGAACTGCTCTATCCCTGGTGTCCTCGGCTGCTGAACCGCTGGTCGAGCTGCGACCGTCGTAAGGGACAACTCCATGCCCCTGTCCTGTCGAGCCTGCTGCCGGTCCATGAACTGCTGGAAGTATGCGAACATCTGTGCTGCATCCACGTATCCTGGGGGCGGCGACTGCTGGAAGGGCTCCTCTGCGATGACTTGGTCCTGCCTCCGAGCCGGTGGAAGCATACCCCCTGCAACTGCTGCCGAGGTCTCAATACGAGCAGAGGTGGCAGGAGCTGCAGTACCCTGGCCCTGCTGTACTGGCTGAGAGGTAGCAGTCCCCTCTATAGCATCCCCATGAATGGTACACTACGATCGAGTCTCTACCATCCTGAAGATAGACAAACAAGGGTATCCATTTCTGAGAAAGAAGCGATATAACAAAGACGGACAATTCAAATTCAAAGGATCAGCTGACAATAAGGATTTAGATGGCAATAAAAGAATTTTTCCTAAAGTGATTGAGTACCTTAAAATTAATGTCCTATATCCTACTGCAGGCTGTAGTGATACTCTAATTCGAATACCACTACACTTCTAGTCCAGACCTGCATGGGCCACCACTAAAAACGTGTCACGACCCGTACCATAGAGTAAGGGCACGAGACGTGGGTACGTCCAGCCTACGCCGCAGTGTCGACGATAGAACGCTGTCCTAGGTTAACATACATCTAACAATATAACTCTAAACAGTTTATACTCTCCGAATGGGGGTGACATAGCAGTAAATAAACTCAATCACAACTAAGGAAGAGATAGTACGATATAATATAGAACTCAAGGAAATACAGATGATAAAGTAGTCTAAGATAATATTCCAGCAAATATCCAGAGTACAAATTAGCTACAGTATATGAAAGAATATATACAACTCAGAATCTCTGAACAGAAGTAAAGTCTAGCTAAATAGTCTCATGACACCATAAAATAAGATAAGCCTAACTAAACTAGTCTAGGTAATGGGGGTGATGTCCTCAGCTAGAGCTGGGTCCTCCTGAGAGTCCAGCTCGCAAGTGTCGTCTAGGGTTGCCCCGTAGTAGGTATCCACACAGGCCTCCTTCAAGTCCTCTGTAATATTTTCAACAGGTCCAGTCAGGACAGGAGCGAGTACAGTACATCTCAACAGTTTATAGCAGGTTAGAAAATATAATCATGCAGTAAAGTAAGATACAAGTACTGAAAGAAGTACAGTATGTAAACAGAGAGAGAACTGTAATAGAAATATCTACTATAATAGAGACTAACAGTGGCTAGTGAGTCAGAGTACAATATAGACATGTAAATTGCATAGGAGATTCTGATGCTACACTATGGGAAGATTCTGATGCTACACTACTTGGATAGTATTCACATGTCTAATTCTACTCTCCCGTACCCCCAATCAATACACAAGGATCCAACCAGGTTATGTTACGATTCCATGCAAAGGCCCCCGAAGGGTGATACATGGATGTCCCATAAATGGGGATTCTAGGAGATTCTAGGATACCCAGTAAATGGGATAAGGATTCTAGGAGACTCTGTGATCATAAGAGTATATGTCACAAGTGATCGAAGAACGAATGAAGCATAGTGATACGCCATGTAAGTGAAACACACAGAACATATAGTACCCGATGCTCCCTAAGGATAACATCTCAAAAAGGGATCCATATAGTACCAATCCGTGTGACCAACGTGACAGTAACAAGTAAAGTAATTTAATGCAGAAAATAATTTTAAGCAGGATATGAAATGATCAGAGAATGTACTCGCCTGGTATCTGAGTGTCCAATATGAAAGTATTGTCCGAGGAGTGGTATCTGGCTCCTATTTAGAACAAAACAAGTCACAGCAAGACCAAAATGATAAAATGAAACACTGCAATGCATTCTACATGAATCTAGGTCAATCTAGGCCAAAGTCAACTCTTGGTCAACTCTGGTCAACCCTAAAAGTCAAACTAGGTCTAACAAAGTCTAAACTAGGCTATCAAGTGTAAACTAGTCTATACTAGGTCACACAAGCCTACATAAGCTAGTACACACCACTTCAAGGCTATCCAAGCCTAAATGAAGCCAACACACATTCATAAGTCACACTTGTCCAATATTCAAGTTATCTATACTAGGCATTCAAGAACAATACATAAAGGAACTAACTATATATATATAGGCATGCATCACTACACATTAGCTATATATATAACATGGCATTTAATATATATATATATATATATATATATATATATATATATATATATATATATTTTATATATATATATATATATATATATAAAGAGGGCTATGTGTGTGTGTGCATGAGGGATGTGAGTGATATGCTGTGTGTGTTTGTGAGTAGGCTGAAACATGTGACAGGAAATAAAAAATAGGTAGGAATATGAATGTGGATTGTGAAATATGTGTACGTGTAAATGAGAGTAAAAGTATGTGTATGTGAAACATAGGGGTGTAAAGAGTTACACATAGGTGTGTATGTGAGGGAGGGTGATGTGTATGTACATGCTTGTGTGTTTGTGTGTAATGGTGTGGGTGTGTGAAAAGAGTGAGAGATGTGTGATAGTGTCTAGGTGAGGGGGTGAGTGAATGGAGAGTAAAATGTGAGTGTGAGACATAGGGGTGTAAGTGAATGCTGTGTCCTAGCCATAGGACAGCAAGAAGGAAATCAATCAAAAATTTCATAAAACTGAAACCAAATACACATATTAGTAAAGGAAAAACTGAACCCAGTTTCCAGTTTTTCATCCTAACCCCATTTGAAAGCAAAATACCACCAAATCACACCAAATTTGACACACAACTAGATTTCCTATATGAGACCCCTAATTGCGACTTAAACCCAATATTACACAGCATTATATAGTTTTAAACAACTGACAAAATTTAATTCCCAAAACTGGAAATTTCAGGATACTAATACCCAGTTTCCGGAATTTGGTAAATTGACAAATGCCTATTGAAAACTCATTAAAATACAAAATAAAAAGTTGGTAATAATCATACACATTATACACGTGTCAAACAACATGTTCGTGTCCACGAAAGTGCACACAAACGTGTCCAGATGATTCAATACTCGAAACAGTGCACACAGGCACTGTTTCAGTGCACTGCATCGTGCACGTGTACACGCGTGTCGTGCACACGACACAAGACACAACGTGTCTCGAGGTTACTAACCTAAGTTCACCTAGGATAGGTCCTCGTTTCTAGGTGTCTGTACTGGGTCCTAGAGTCCGCGTGTCTGACTTATAGACGCATATCAGTGACACCAAAAATCGACTGAACCTGTCAGTCCCGATCAGTGCAGGGCCTCGTGCTCACTCGACATGACACGGGGACACGTGAGACTTGACACACGTAGTGTCAGTCATTACCCCCTAGTGTGTGTCGAGTTTTACGTGTCATTGTGCTGTGTCTGTGTCATCACCCGTACCCTAGAATAAGGGCACGTGACGTGGGTACGTCCAGCCTACGCCGTAGTGTCGGCGGTAGAACGCTGTCCTAGGTCATTACATCTAACAGATAAGGATAATATACAGTTTTACTCCCCAATGGGGGTGACATAATAGAATATAACTCAACCACATCTAGGATAGAACATGAATGAGATAGAAGATAAAGATATATAACATCCAGGAATGTAACATCACAGAGATACAAATCCAGAATTCAAGTGACTAAAATAAATACATATCTCAGAATATCCCAGAATCTAACTACAGTGATCCAGAAAGTAAAGACAACCCTAATCTAGAAAAGTATCATCCACTGCTAGCAGGTCCAAGTCACTAGTGATGTCTAATGCTGCACCAAGAGGGATAGACACTAGAGCCTCATCATTCACTGTAAAATTTTCAACAGGTCCAGTCAGGACAGGAGCGAGTACAGTACATCTCAACAAAATCATAACCGGTTATGAAATATAAACATACTAGAGAGTAAGATACAGGATCTGAAGAAATAATATGATAAAAAGAGAGAGACTGTAAGTAAATAGCTACAATATATAGAGAACTAACAGTGCTAGTGATTCAGAGCACAAGATGGTTATGTAGACGTCACGATGTTATACACGAGTAATCTACAGAGGTCGTACACGAGTAATCTACTAGATTGAATACATAACCACTTCTACTCCCCCGCCCCAATCAATACACAAGGATCTGGCAAAGTTATGTTATTGTACACGAAGGTCATGTGAATACATGATTATACACGATTTCACACGTTTCGTACACGAAAGTCACAAATACAAGGAGTACACGATGTTCACGATAAAGTACACGAACACGAAATACCCGATATATCCGCTAAGGGGATAACATTGCCCAACAAGATCCATATAGTACTAATCCGTGTTTCCAACGTGTCAGCATCATGTAAAGTAATCTAAAGTAGGAATATAATCCTAAACAAGATATGAAATGATCAGAGAATGTACTCGCCTGTATCCTGAGAATCTGGAGAATATATACTGTCCGAGGAGTGGTGTCTGGCTCCTATTAGAACAGCACAAGTCACAACAAGTCCAGAATGGTAATAAGATGCACTACAATGCGTTCTACATGAATCTAGGTCAAACTAGGCCAAAGTCAACTCTTGGTCAACTCTGGTCAACCCTAGAAGTCAACTAGGTCAACCAAGTCAAAGCTAAGTCAAACTAGTCTACACTAGGTTAACAAGTCTAATCTAAGTTTAACAAGACTAAACAAATCTAATCTAGTCTCACTAGCTAAGCAACCACCACATAGGCCATAGGCTAGAAGACTAGGCCAAGGGCCAATAGGCAAACCATGCTAACAATACCATTTCAATCTATATCTAAAACAAAACATCTATATACATACCACTAAACTAGTATAGGATACCCATAGTACTAACCTACAATTTCACCCTACTCTATATCATAATATATATAACACATTATATCATATACATATTACTATATTAATATAATCTATTAAGAATACATAAAACATGTAGGCTGCCTATATGTATTCTACACATACAAAATATATCTAATATATATATAAGTACACCCAAATATATAGGATACATACATTTACCTACATCTCATACATATATATATACATGTAGAGAAAGGGAAAAGGGAATGTGTGGTGGCATAGACACTTGGGTGTGTGTGGTAAGAGAGAGTGAAGGGTCACCTGAATGTGTAACAAGAGAGTATCAAGAGTGACTATCATGAGGACAGTGTGGTGTACATGTCTGTGTGTGTGATTAGGATAGTGTAATGGAAACCATGTGTGTGTGTATTCAGTTTTAGGGAAAACAGGAATGAAAGGTGTTACATAGAGTGTGTGTGTTAGAGATATCCATGAGATCATGTGTGTGTGGTGTATGAGTGAAGTGGGGGACATGGCACTTGAATGAGTGTGCACAACCATATGAAATCAGTGAAAGAAACAGTGGCAATACATTATGAAAATCAGTGGCAATGTGAAGGAAAAATCAGTGAACTATTAAGCAAAACAGTGAGCAATATAAGTAATCCTGTTGACAGAAAACCCAAAATATTAGTTCAAGACAGTCCTATCATCACACAGTAAAATAGGCCAATAATTTCCCAGATTTAAACTCATATTCTAATACTTCTTACTCAGATTTAACACATTAAATCAAAACAGTTCCTAATTTCAGTTTAAAACAGTCCCTTAACTAAGATTCCAGATTTAAGCCCCAATCTAAAACCAATTCAACCCAAAATCAACATACACTTAGAAAACTTATAGGTGAACCAAATTGGGGTCTTAAACCATACAACTAATCAGTTTAAAACTAGGTAAATTGATGCTCAAATTCATATTTAAAATCTGGAACAACACAGGAAATAAACTGATATTTTAAAGTATCAGAAAAATACAAACTCAGGATCAAATAACAAAGGGAAACAGTTTTCAAAATAACAATGTGGTTTTAAAAACCATTCTCAGGTTTTAAGGCACTGGAAATGCAACCCAAGTCTCAGGCTAAATGAAAACTGGAAACTAAAACTCATATCAGTTTTGTGCCTAACAGGAAAACAAAGAACAAAAGAAAATCAGTTTGCAGTAAACAATAAGGTTCAAACCATTTCAGGTTTATGAATGAAACTCAATCTCAGTTAAATCCCAGGTACACATATATAGGTTAAAGTTCATTAATCAAACCATTTCTCAGGTTTACTACTAAAACTCAGGTTTCAGTTGATAGGAAACCCCAACTCATTTCAGTACACAGTAATACATACTCAGGTTTTACAACTAAACATGAATCAAATCAGTTTAATAGGAGAAGTATTCAGGTTTCCAAATCAGTTCATAGTAAAAGCATTCTCAGGATTTATGAACTAAAACTCATATATCAGGTAACCAGTTAACAACAGTTCAATATAGGAAGATTTGGAAATCTCAGGTTCAAACTGAACACAACCCAGTTCAACAATTTCGAATATGAAACCAATAGTCAAAAGCTCAAACTCACAACTACAAACCTATAATCGAAAGTAAAAGCTTAGATAAAATGAAATGTAACATGTGGGTATCCAATTAAGTGAAGTACAAACTTTATACAGGGAATTAAAATGGGCTGAAACTCTAGAAATAACAGTGTCTGTGTATGTATCAGAAATCACCCCAAAACCATGCTAGAAAATAAATTTTCTAAACAAAACTTAAACTAACAAGTAACCCAATGTAAACAGGAACTACTCATGATATTTAGGATCTAATCATTCATTAAACATAATTTAAAATCATTTAAAATGATTAAAACACAAGAATGTAAACACAGCACACACACGCACACAGTACACGCACTGTGCACACAAAAATATGTGTCCGACATGACACGAGGACTCGTGAAACTTTACGAGCCTCGTGTCAGTCATTGACACAAGCCCTATGTCAAAAATCAATGGTCGAAACCCTCTGTGCACAGAGAAATTGCACCCGAGCAGCAGGGGAGAAATGCTGCCCCTGCGCGCGTGTGCACGACCGCGTGTCCACGCGCTCGTGTCGGCCCAACCCGACACGAAAACATGCTCAGTGTCCAAGAAATGTATAAGCGAGCCTAAAATGGATATTTCCATACAAACACAATCACAAAAATCGAACGAAATGCCCCCCTTTGAGGCATTTCGTCGAACACTAACCTAGACACATTGATACGTATCCGATACGGACACGAAATGGGTCCAAATTCGAGGGATAGCCTATCCTACTATTAGGTGAGGGCTAGGACATCCCTAAAATGATTTTTAACAGAATTTAAGAGCAATAGATAGGATTATACCTATAGGTGTACAAACTCTCAAAAGCCCCAAAGAGAAGGATCCCTCAAACCACCAAAAGCTCTCCAAATTGATTCCTCTCTGTCAAAACTTATTACCAACAGCAAGAACAAAGGATTTAGGTCCTATTGCAATTTATTTGAAGGAATTTGGAGAAGAAATGGATTTTCTAAGGATTTACAAAGTTGGGGACTCACCTCTTCCAAATGGCAAGTTTCCTAAAGAGGCAACCCTAGTTTTAGGAGCATATAAATAGGGGAGGGGCTGACCATAATGGGCTGGTCAGATTTCTAGGGTTAGGGCTTGGTTCAATGGGTGTGGGCTATGGGCCAATAAGCCTATTAGTCATAAAATGACTTGTGACTTCACAAGCCATTCCTAATCAAACTAGCTCCTATTTTCACCAAACTAATCCCAATGAGATAATCCTCATGAACTTAAGTCAACCTAGGTTTTCAAATCCTAATCACAAAGTCAAGACCTAGGTTTTTCACTAGGTTAGTCTACAAGGTCAACTTAAGTCAAAGTCTCTAAAACACCAAAAACAATTATTCTAAAAATCACTCAAAAATCACATTAATTATAAATAATAATAATAATTAAAATTAAATTATAAAATTTTAAAAAAATGACCAAAATACCCTTATTTGGAAAACTAGGTGTTACAGTCCGCAGAGCACTAGCCCCCGAGTGCCAGGACACGCGTACAGCCCTGCGCGCGCGCGCGCACCCGCATGTGCACGTGTGGAATCTGACACGATACGACACAGGGACACCCCCAGTCCAGAAGAATCATGTAAGCGATAACAAAACTAATTTCCTATTCAAAAAGATTTCGAAAATAACACAAAAATTTTCTTTGTGGCATTTTCACAAAAACTTGCATAGGGACACTGATTCGTGTCCAAAAAGGACACAAAATTGACCTAAATTCTAGGGTTTCCCATTCCTAATGTTAGGTTAGGCCTAGGGCTCCCTAGATATACAATAAAATCAGAATTTGATGGTGAAAATAGGAAGTTACCTCTATGTATCAAAATCCCCAAAAAGCTCTAAAGAGAGATGTTCCTCTTGATGGTCAAACTCCTCCAAAGTGATTTGAATCTGAGAATAAAATGTAACAACATCAAGAATACTAAAATTAAAACCTATTGCAATTTGTTTGGGAGAAAAAGGAGCTAAAATGGAATTTCTAGGGACTTTTGAAGTTGGGACATTACCTCTTTCTAAAGCTTGTTCTTCCTTAGAGGCTAGCCCTAATCCTAAGAGAATATTTATAAGGGGGGATCCCAAGGATGGGTTAAGTGGCTGGACAAAATTTTAGGTTTAGGGTTGGGCACTTGGCTAATGGGCTTTGGGCTTAGTCATAAAACAATGACTTAAAAATCACAAGTCATGACTTGTGGTCAAAATCTTTCTATTCAAATCTCAATATTCCTAATTGATTTCACTAACTAAAGTATGGTTAACTTAACTTAACCTATGGTCTCATATCTAGCCAAGTCCAACTCAACTAGGGTTAGGTCACAAAGTCAAAGCTAGTCAAAGTCAACCTAGTCAACCCTCATTCAAACAATTCCAAAATAATTTCTAAAAATTCCCATAAATTCAAATAAATTCTAATAAATTCAAATTACCCCAAAAATTTCAAAAATACCCTCAAACTAGAAATATGTTAGTGACATTGCCTGTTGGAGTTTGGACCGTTATACGATAGGTCCAAAGACATTCGTTGAGCTTCTCATTCCAAACGTGTTTGTTTGAAGACACAAACTTCTTGAGAAGTTTAACGATGGTTTAATTGAAGGCTTCTGCTAACCCATTAGCCACTAGATTGTAGGTAGTAGAGGCTACATTCTGGATTCGATTTCTATTGTAGAACCGATAAATGCATGGCTTGCAAATTGTGGACCATTATCATGGATGATCTTGTAAGGTAGGCCAAAGCGGTAGATAACGTGATATTTGATGAAAGTGATCACGTTTGATGCCTTCACTTCGGTGAGCGGTATAGCTTTCGTCCATTTGGAGAAGTAATCGATTATGGCTCGGATGAACCGATGTCCTCAGGAAGATGGCGGGCTGATTGGGCCTATGATGTCCATACCCCAAGCTTTAAAAGGTCAAGATGCTGTCATCGGGTGTAGAAACTCCGAAGGTTGATGAAATAAATTGGCGTGGAACTGACAAGCCCTATAATTCTTTATGTATTCAACAACATCTGCTATTATCGTGGGCCAATAATAATCCATTTGTCTGAGGCGATCTTATAATTTGGGGCATGGTTGATGTGCACCATAATCTCCATCGTGGGCCTCCCGGAGTGCTTGTTTGGCTTCTATGTCTGATAAACATCATAACAGTAACCCGTCGTAAGAGCGTCGGTACATGATCTTGGTAGCTGTGTCATAGTAAAATCTGAGGGATCGCCTTTGGATAGATACTGCTTCCTTTGGGTCCTCAGGGAGGATTCCATAGATGGCGTAGTCTATGAAAGGAAATCTCCAGTCTTTAACATCGATATTTGTTTTCGTTGTTTAACTGTAATGAATATGCAAGGCATCTTTCACACAGAATAGTTCTCGATCAGTCACTGTGATCGACTGTTGAGTATTGGTAGGGACAGTCAAGGAAGCAGCAAGACCGGCTAAAGCATCTGCTTCTATATTCTGTAGTCGAGGCACGTGCTCGATAAAGAATCCAGCGAAAGTAGACGCTAACTCGATTGTCGCTTTATGATAGGGGATGAGATCATCGTGACAAACTTTATAATCTCCTCGGACCTGAATAACTATTAGCTTAGAATAGACGTAAGCTTCTAGATAGTCAACACCCAGTTGTTTTGCCAGTTGCAGGCCGATTAATAGATCATTATATTCGGCCACGTTGTTGGTGCAGGGTTCTACGAGAGAATATGCATGATTTACAACCAAATGGTCATATGACACAAGCACAACGCATATTTCGGCCACGATATTTCCTTTAGGTCCTGTTCTTGATGTACCATCAAAGAATATTCGCCAAATGGGGATTTCTTCAGTTGCGGTGTTAGACTCCACTACTTCATCGGGGATTTTGTCGTAGAGTTTGGAAGATTCTGGAACCGGATGAGCTGCTAGGAAATCAACTAACGCTTAGCCTTTTACTGCCTTCTGAGGAACGAATAACATATCGTATGGAGTCAATAGCATTGCCCATGTAGCTAAACGGGAATTAAAAGAACCTGGTTTAGTCATGAGTATTCTGAGAGGATTGACTTTAGATATGATGTTGATAGTCTGCCCAGACACATAGTGGCATGTGTTATAGATAGCAAATACCAGTGCAAGGCATTCATTTTCTACAGGTGTGTGTCTGTGCTCGGCATCCACCATTGTGCGGCTGAGGCGGTAGATTGTATGTTCATGGTCGCCTTTATTCTTCGGAGCTAATAGGGTGCTGAAGGAATGGTCCATAGCACGGACATACAGTAAGATAGGCTTTCCTATTATTAGAGCTACCAATACTGAGGGGCTTGTGAGATACTTCTTGATGTCGCCAAATGCGAGTTGATATTGTTAAGTCGAGACAAAAGATACGCCTTTTTTTATGAGCTGAGTGAATGGTTGACATCTGCAAGAAAGATTCAAAATGAATCGTCTGATGTAGGCTAGTCTTTCTTGCAGTCTGTGTAGCTATTTGAGGTTTCTTGGAGGATGCATATCAAAGATAGCCTTCACTTTCTCTAGGTCAAGATGTATACCCTTTGACTTGATGACAAAACCAAGAAACTTGCCGCTGGAGACTCCCAGAAAAGACTTAGTTGGATTCATCTTGAGTTGGTGTGCACGCATTAGTTCGAACACCGTTCTCAAGTCTTGGAGGTGGTTGCCCTTAAGACGAATTTTAACTACGATATCGTCTATGTAGTATTCTACTATTTTGTGCAAATGATCACAAAAAATTATGTTTATGGCTCACTGGTATGTCGCCCCTGCATTTTTCAATCCGAAGGGCATCATTGTGCAGCAGTTTACCCCCAATAGTGTTCGAAAAGATGTGTGCTTCTCATTGTCGAGGAACATCTTGATCTGGTTGTAGCATGAGAACCCATACATGAAGGACATCTATTAGAAGCCGCAAGTATTGTCGATCATTACGTCGGTAATCGGTAAAAGAAACTCGTCTTTCGGGCATGTAGAGTTCAAATTACTGTAATCGATACAAACGCGAACTTTACCATTATTTTTCTTAAATGAAACAATGTTAGCAATCCAGTCAGGGTGTTATTCTTTGCGAATGAATCCACTGGCAATAAGCTTCTTGACATCATTCTCGATGGCCTCCATGTCATCTGGTCGGAATCGTCGTTGTTGCTTCTTCACTGGCTTAGCTTTAGAAGAAATATTTAAGCGGTGCATGGCGACTTTAGGTTCCAGGCCTGGCATGTTATCATAGCTCCATGCAAAGACGTCAATGTATTCTCTTATAAGCTGTATAAGAGACTGTCGTTCATCGCTAGATAAACTTTTGCTGATGAAGATTGGTTTAAACGATGATTCATCTCCTAAATTGACTTGGACGACTTCGTCTTAGGTAGGTGGTTCATGTTGTTCGAAATGCAGCTCCCACCTAGTATCTATCTTTCGAGCCCATTATTCAAGCTCGATTGATTGGACATCGTCTGTAATTTGGTCTACTGAAACCATATTGACAGACAGAGTTGCTTTGAACATATCGCCAATGCTCGAGTCCGAGTCCCAGAGGCAGGAATCAGAAGAATGTAAACAATGATCTGCTTCGTCATCTAATCTTTCGGGAGTTGCTGGAGGAGTGACATAACCCAAACCAAATCGTTTTGTTGATAATCGTTCTTGGGTTTACCGGGAGGAGCAAAGTGACGTATTGGCAACCGTCGTCCCTGGCCGTAGTTTAGCCCCTGGTCGCTTTTTACGTCATATCCCATGTTCTGGAAGTTATTCTTGGCCTGCCAACTTTATCAAAAAAGTTGCATTTTTCTAGAGTCATAGTCAACTTCCGTGTTGTGATTGGGAGAAGTAGAGTCCAAAACGAACATTCTTCGCCAATTATTCGACCGAAGATGATTAGTTTTAAACCCTTCTTTCTGGCTGGAAATATGAAGTTGTGGATATCTTCTGGGTAAGCTTTTTCCCGCAGGTGAGGCATCGTGACCGACATGCAGAGGTGTGGTCCTATGCCGTGCTCTAGAGCGTATATCGTATCTATGTAGTGGTTTACAGATTGATAGACATCGGAGTAATCCAAAGATAAACCTTTACTAAGAAAATACGTAAGCTCTTCTTTAGGGATAATATCATCCGCTGAAGGTACATTATTATGAGTATTGATATACTCATTGAGAGGATCATTATCTAGAAGAGGAGCTACAGTCTTGGCCAAGTTCACCACGTAGGGTAATTCTTCATGATTGGGAGGACGGAATTTAGCAGGTTCCACCCGAGGTGTCTTGCGGAGAGTGATAGTCAATGGTTTGACCAGATTGTAAGATGCTTCGAAGTACTTTTTGGAGTAGTACGTGCTTTGACTCGGATGATCAGAGGACCATCATTGGAGGATAAACTTGCTTCAGCTTCATTGCCAGCTTTGTTGCCATCATCCTTGGAGGGCTGAGATTGGTAAAGTAACGAATCTCCATAGTAAGCTTCGATGCACTTAAAAGGATCGACATCGAAAAACTCTATCTTCACGACGCCATTGCTGTTGACGTACTTGAAGCACTGGTGAAGTGTAGAAGGAACGATCATGTTCTCGTGTATCCATGGACGTCCCAACAAGACGTTTTAGGAAACATTGGCATCGATCACATACCAAGAAACCCCTATTCGCAGATCACCGATCTGGCACTTGAGATGGATCTTACCTGGCGGGTGGCTTCTTCCAGCATTGAAAGCCATGATAGTTGTATTGGTTGCAGATAGCTTGTGCAGAGGGATTCCTAGAATTTGAAACAAACTTCTAGGAATGATGCTGAGGGAGGAACCTGGATCGATGTGCATCTGATCCACCTTAATCGCTCCGATATACCCTGTATAGTACAGAGGTCTATCATGATGATTATTTTTGAGTAGCATGTCCTCCTGTAAAAAGGTGATATTGGGCACCACTTCCATAGTATTTTGGCAATAGGGACAGGAGACACGACCTTCAATGGAGGCTTTGACTTCAGCGAGATAAGAGTCGGCAGGTAGTAATGACTCACTTAAGGCCTTTCGTGTTTCTTTGAAGAATTGCAATAGATCGAACAGAGACAACCTGGCAGGTGTATTGGCCAGCTGTGCCAGTATGTCGATGTTGTAGGGCAGATCCATGCCTTCGGTAGTTGGCGCCTTCAGAGACTGGTCAAATCGTGTCTCCTTCTGCTTGGCTTTGTCGTTAGTTGAACGCTTAGACGGGCTGGCTTCTGAACTTTGGGGGCAGCAGGAGCTTGAGACGGTACTGCTTCTTCTTGTACGGGGTCGTAAGTCCATAGGTAAGCCTTCCCCGATGGTGTCTCGCCAGATAGAACTTCGTAGATGGAAGAAGACACCATATAGCATGACTTGTATTTCTTGCCCTTTTTTTTGGGAGATACCACCCCCTGTATCATTTCTTGCACAAGGTCCTAATGGACCCACATGATCTCACTATATTCAGTCGTAAGTGGCACTAAGGTTGTGTTGCAAGCTGGCGGCATGTTGACGACTTCTATTATTGCCTTGGGGATCGGCACCACGCCATCTGGGACTTCTGTGAGAGGAAAGTAACCAAACTGAAGAGAGATCATGTTAGAAGATACGACCTTGTCTTCAGCTTCAAGGTTGATCACTTGGCTGTCGATAAGTTGTTATATATTCTTCTCGAGGACGATGCAATCCATGGTAGAGTGATGCACGTACTTATGATAAAGATAGTAATTGGAATCGTTGAGTTGGTTCGCCTCTGCAGGATGTCGTGGTGGAGGCAACGTCAGTTTATTACCCTTCGTCAATGTGTAAAAAATGGTAATGACATCGTTATCGTCAAAGGAGAAAGTCTCCTTAGGTTTGTCAGAGGCATCCTGAGAATTGGAAGTGTCGACCTTCAAGACTACTTTCCCTTTACCCCCACGGATAGGGATCGTTTGAGGATGCTTGTCCTTGTCTTCAGATTTGGGTGTTTTCAACCCTAGTAATTCCAGATTAGGAACGTTGTTTTCAGCAGCATCAGCGGCCCTAATGAAAGCCGTCTATATATCATACTTATGTATACCCAGACAGAACTTCACCGTAGGAAGGAAGTTATGTCGACAAGTATCCATAAGTTCTAAGTCTGGTATGCCGAAGGGCATCTTCAACGCTAGCCACCTGAAGTGTTCGATGAAAGCAATGACAGACTCAATCCTCCTTTGCTTGGTCTCGATGAGGGTGGACATACTATCATGTATGCCACTCTCGTAAAACCTGTTGAGAAACAACCTCTCCAAGTCTTTAAAAGAATTAATACAACGGTCAGACAGACAGCAGAACCATTCAAAAGCTCACCCCTACAAGGTGCTAATAAATAGCTTTACAAGAACGAATCGTTCCTGGGTAAGTGTAGAGTCTGCATGTTAAAGTATGTTATGTATTGACGAGAAGAAGTCATCCCGTCAAATAAATTTAGCGTCAACAGCTTGTAGATAGGGGGCAAGTAGCATTCTCCCATTCAAGAGGATAAGGTTGAGATATCCCCCATCTTCTGAAGCTCGTCTTTGTGTGAGATGGTGTCGAGACGGGAAACCAAAGAATTAATTTCATCATACTGATTGAGCAGGTGTTAGGAAACGGCTGTTGTACGGTTGTCAGGCGTTGTTAGTGAAGGACCACCCCCAACATTTGTAACATTTGGAGGAGGTACAACAGAATGATACTCCTTCTGTAGTGAATAAGGGTTGTTGCTATGAGCCAGACTAACGTGAGCCGAGATATTTTGTTAAGGTGGGGGAATAGCCCCAGCAGCTTGGACCGCCATGATACCGGTGAGCATACCAGTGATCTTGGCAAATGCTGTTTCAAGATCCTATAGCCGTTTGTTGGTATGATCACTGGCTTCTTTAGGTCTTTCTCTGTCCACCATGTATATTGATAACATACGAGGACGAACAGAGGAAATAATACAACTGGTGTTGATATTGTCTGTCTCTGAGTTGACAAGTCCCTCATCTTCCGGTAGGGGAGGTAGATAGTCGCCGTCAAACTCGGAGAGGTCATCATCGTCTGGAAGGCTACCCCCAGTATGAAGGTTATCTGCTTCAGACTCTGAGGGAATACTACCCCCAGTTTGGGAGTCCTCGTCATCTATACAGAATCTCGCCTTCGACCGAGTACCCATATAGACTCCTTCAAATGTGACAGCCTGTCGGCTATCTACTGGTAGACTTTTTCTTCTTCTATTCGCGGAATTGAGATAGAAAGTTGGGTTCATGGTCCACCATCTTTTATTGGGGATTCCATAAGGGGGACCCCATGAAACCATGTTGGATGAAACACACAGCGACTTTTTATTGTTAGAGAAATGTAGCCGTCAAAACACGTACTGCCTCAGAGGCACTATTGTTGCTTTGGAGGAGAAACAGTTGATGACAATACTGGTACACGGATGTACACCATGGATTGCTGTATCCTTCCATGCTTTACGCTTATTACTTATCATGTCGCCTAAGTCAATGAAAGGGAGTTTTGCCTTAAAACCCATGTCACATGCATCGCTGAGCTTTGCATGTGGGTTTGTAAGGAGAGTTGGCGCATCCAGACTTAGTTCACGTGTAGGGGTAACCCCCACATCTAAGTTCTGTAATGACCTTGATGACAACCCCGTGCTATACCCGTTGGGGCCTATCTTTTTGTTGTAGGCACATAGGCCCAAGAGTCTACCTTTGGGCGCATGCTTCTTGACAACATGTCTAAGCTTCCTCGATGTAGGCGTATAGTATGGGTCAGTTGAGCCTAGACGCATAGCCTTAGGCACATGACCCTGGATGTACAGTTTGTCGAAGACAGAAGCCTTCTGGCCAGAGTTATGCGCCCATACACCCTCTTGGGCGCATAGCTTTGGGTATATGCTTTGGTGGAGCAGCATTGTTCTCTTCCATCTTTGTCTCATTCTTTTGTGAGCCTCGCTGGGTTTGCCCAGAGTGTCGAACACTCTGATTCTTGGCATCGTAGTATTTTCCTTTGCCAAGTATCGAGTATTGAACACTCCGTTGTTGGTTACACAAGAGAGAAGTCGCTGGGCTAGTAGAGCCCAGAACGGTGTGAGCCTTCTTTATTTGTGGAGCTTCTGCGGCAGAGCCACGCGCCCATGTGATAGAGTCCTTCAGTTGCATATCTGCTATGACACTGGCAAGATATGCATAGCGAGCCTTCGGAAGCCAAGTCTTACGAGACTTGTTTGGCTTCGCTGATTTTGAGGGAGTAGAGCCGTCCCTCGAGAGCATCTCTTCGAACGTCTGCTGATCGAACTTCACGATCAACATCTTCTGAGTGCATCCTACTTTATCGGTATTGGATTGCGTCACTACCTTCTCGTCAAAAAAAAAGTTAGTCCCCCACAGAGTCTCCATTTTTGTAGACACACACAAAAAGAAGAATAAATATTATCTTTTTTTATTGGCACAAGGCACCACAAATCGAGTACGCCTGAGAGATCCTGCACCGAGGATCCCCGAGTAAAAATAGAATTCTAGGGAATGGGACGATAGAGATCAAGCGGCAGTTGCTCCTTTACTCCATTGACACTCCGATTACAAAAGTGGGAGAAAACCTAAGAAAATTGCTAACTCTCGGCTTACTGACAAGAAGTGCAGCAATTTGGCTCTTGAAAATGCTATCCGTTCTGTCTTTTGAAGAGGGATGAGGCCCCATTTTTATAGTCGTTCTTGAACTAGAATGATGTTATGTGCCCACATGAGGGAACATACTAGTTTTTATGTGGGCGCATAGTCCTGCTTTGGACGCATAGGACGTAGGTGCATGCAGAATGTGTGATCGTGGGTTGATTATGGTATTGACGTGGCCGCATGCTTCGGTGCATGACTGCTCATGAAGACTGACGTGGCCGTATGCTTCGGTGTACGTTTTGATCGTGGGTTTGACCAATTCAGGCACCGTTCTGGCTTGGGCGCATTGCCTGAAACAGGGCTATGTGCCTCCTTCTTGAGTAGCCTAAAATGGGCGCATAGGCATATGTCCTCACTGGTAGCTTGGGTGCATATGTTCTCACTGGTAGCTTGGGCACATATGTCTTTATTGGTTGTTTGGGCACATATGTCCTTACTGGTGACTTGGGCGCATGTGTCATCCCTGGCTTGGGCGCATGGTTGTCAAGTCTGCCAAAAATTTTCATGCTTCTACTATTTGCAAAAACAAAAAAAGTTTATAACAAACTTGAAAAGAATCGTACAAAGTAGAATGAATTCTGGGGAAGTACAACTTTAGGAATCTGATCAGAAGATGATCACTTTATCCTTTGGACTATGTGAACTTGAAGACTAGAGCCTCTGGAGAATGCATCAGCACTTTTGCAAGAACTTTTGATCTCTGATTATCTCTGTTATGCCTTGATAATGATTGAAAACTCTAATTATAGTGTTCTGGAAATAACTGTTTTAGCAGTTATTCTGAGGTACGCGAGGTTGAACTGCGCCACTTTGGGTTGCACCAACTTCAGGTTGCACAACTTCCGTTCAGTTGCTCGAATGTGCACTAACTGTATTTAGATGCGTGGCATTATATGATTGAAATACGCATGGTCGTGTACAGAGTAGTGGACACATTTTGAGAGATTAGTGGCATGTGCGCCACGTCATCCTGTTTTGGAATGTAAGTTGCTTCAACTTTATCAAGTTGTGCGAACTTCAGTCAACGAGTCAAACTGCGCTTGATTAGGTTGTGCCTTAGTGCAACTCAGTGCATAGGCACGTGGCAGCATTTAAATGTGTGGGGAGAATTTGTTCAGATTGTGCCTAGGCACAACTCACAGAGTGCGCGGGACAGCTGTCATCAAATCATAACAGATCGTCTCGAGCGCCGTACGTTACGAGATTCGAAGAGATTTCCTCGCTCATCGTGCTGTCAGTTGTCAGTGCTGTTAGTTAATGATGGTAATTATTTGTCAGGTGCCACGTAGACTTTGGCACAATAAAGTGGGGTGCAGTCCGTTATTTGGCGCAGCCTGATCGATGGCGCAGTTTTATCTCTGAGCTTCATAACAGTGGTGCAGCTTGATTTTTGGGGCGCAACTTGATTGCTGAGCAATAAAAACATGGCACAACATGATTTCTAGGCTCTACAAGACCACCTTCAAAGTTTTCGAATTGTGAAAGATCACAAAATTTTGAAATACTTTGAATTATGACAATGACTGAGTCAAGTTGCGCCTATCTCGCGCAGTCTGTTGTAAGCGGTTACGATTTTTCGTGTGCAACTCAGGGCGACTGTTAGGATTCTGTTCTTTAGGCTGTAAATAACCTTGGCTTAACCTATTGTGACTCTTTACATTTACATTTAATCTTCTGAGTGAACTCTTACAATCCTTCTTCTCCGATCATCTCTTTGAAGTCATGGCTCCCAAGAAGACTGTCGCCGATAAGGGGAAGGGTGTCGTCGCCCCTTCGACTCATGCTCTATTGACCCGCTCATTCCAATATGTGGCGCCCTCTTTCCAACGAGAGACTGCAAACCCAGTTCTGGAAGGTGATCGATGACAAACAAATTGAACTTCGAATGATGAAATTGCATGCGCCCCTCTTCTTAGAGTGGTTGGCACAGCAGAATCTCTGCGCCAATCCTTCTTAGGGTGTGGTTGCTTTGAACGCTGTTCATTTTTACGAACTGTGTTGCGCATGCTGTTGCGCAACTCAGTTGTGTTGCGCATGCTGTTGCGCAACTTAGTTATGTTGCACAATCAAAAATATTATGCAAACAATTTGTGTCGCAACATGTATGTAGCGCAACCTGAGATGTTGCGCAACTTAAGTTTCGCGCAACTCAATATGTTGCACAACTCGGGTTGTCACACAACTCAGAATGTTGCACAACTGAATTATCGCGCAACCTAAGATGTGGCGCAACTCAGGATGTTGCGCAACCTAGGGTGTTGGACAACTGAATTGTTGCACAACCCAGGATGTGGCACAACTCAGGATGTTGCGCAACCTTGAATGTTGCACAACCTAAGATGTTTGTGCAACTTAATTGATTGGCTCTTAAAAAGAAATGTACACTCTTGTTGCTTCCAACTTTTGTTTATATATTTCTTTGCAGTTGATCTTAGAAAAGACCCTAATGTTGAAAGATTCGCTTCAGCATTCAATGTCCCGGAGTACAAGAAGAATTTGTCGCATGTCACATTCCCTCAGTACGATGGTCCTGAATCACGAAAAACCCTCCTCATGGCTCAAGAGAACCAAAACTTACTGAGCTTAATGAACGGAGAGCCTCTTGAGAGTCTGGATGTTGTGGTTCATAAGAAACCTGCTTTTCTATTCGGGGATGCCATCAAGAAGACTTTTCAGCCTAAGACCAAAAAAGAGGGGAGATTTTTCACAAATGAGGACAAAGTCATATACCTCACGAAAATATCAATGTCTATGGCATTATTCCAATATGCTTTTGCCAGCTATCCCTGAAGAATGTCATGGGATATGACTCCCATTTAGCAGGCAAGAGTCGGCAAAATCTGTTACAGAATGGGTCCTAAGTACAGGGACCTCTTTTACAGTATTTCTGAAAAGTACATTACACACTTGAGAGGTTTGAAGCCAAGCTGCATCCCTCCTGAGGATTCCACTCTGCTGCTTCTGGTTAGAATACCCATTTTTGTAAATATATTTGCAAAAGCTGAAAAATGATATCTAGACCGCGCTATGCGTATGATAGGTCTGGTTAACCCAGATATGAAGCGCTGGAGCAGCTTGTCCATTTGGATTTTGGATCAATTTAAGGACAAGCTCTTCGATCTGGGTCTCTACAATGCCATCTGGACTACAGTATACGGCATTCGCCCGAACGCTCATATGCTCTTGGCTCTAGCAGAGAGGTACAATAAAAGCACGGGGACTTTCATGACTCCCCATGGAGAAATGGGAATTGCTCTTGATGAGATGGAATATCTCTCTCACCTGCCAATGGGCGATAATCCATACGAAGAGTATGTGTCCACAAATGATGAGTTGGATGTTATGGCAGAGGAGAACCCATAGATGATCGCCGTCTTCCAAGAATTATTATGCCATTATGAGATTTGCTCGCTCTACAACAAAAGCGCCACTGCAGGTACTTGTTATACCACCAAGTGGATGCCATATCTCTTCTTGGGTTACGCACGGGAGGACAAGCCACGTGAAAATCAAGCATGTGCTCCTCGTTTCTTTGAACCCTTCAATCAGAGAGACATGCAATATCTGATGGAGCAACATAATCATGGAGATGTCACGCTGGATGAGGATTTACATTCGTTCAAGGCTGGCGATACTCTTCAGAGTTATCTCAAACAAGGTTACAGACCCATGTCTCCAGAGGCCCAGATAGCAGGTTTTCTATCTTTATGGCTACGGCGCTTTATAGTTCCAGGAGCCAGTGCAGTCGACTGATTCCATCGTGGCATCTTGTTTGCTGCAGCACGTCTTGTCTTCGGATACAAGATGGATCTCTTATCTGCCATGACCTGCCGCCTGAACGCATGATTGCGTTCTTTTGTACAAACCATGCTAAATGACAAAGCGGCGAGGCAAGAATTCCCTAGTACCGAGAAGCCGTACACCTATCTCTTCGGATGGCTATTGCTTCACCATCCTTGTCTGATGAACCCGAATATGGGCACTGTCGGCAGAGATTTCATCAGACGCTACTCTAGTGCTCATTGGCAATATACTGCTCTTTCAGCATGCAGATTTGCTTTGAACCGAGGATCGGAATAGAATTTTTAGTTTGTTGAGCCTCCTCATGGGTATGAGGCTATGTCTCCACAAATGATGGATTTGACTGCAGAATCACTCCGTTTAAGCCCATCCATCTTTTTATGGCTGTAGGCGATCCGTCCCTCCTACTTGGTCTACAGATTCAAAGAAGAGTGCTATCTGGAACCGTACTTGCCGAGTAGATTTGCACGGTAGTTCGGATATGATCAGCTTCATGAGGGTAACGCCACCACTTGCCTACAGGCCAAGGGTTACCTCATCAATAGGGCTAGGGCGTAGAGCTATTACAACGCCCAGGGTACAAAAGCTATATTTTCCATGCCCTACAATCTTCCACAAGGCCCGTATATGTTATATACATATGCGAACTTCAATACTTCAGCGAACACATTCACCAAAAGCTTCCATCCGGCACACAGCTTCACAAGTAAAAAGAGATCCAAACAGGGGAAACATACTGCTCACTCTTTTCATGATGCAGAAGACAAAGATCCTCCAGACCCACCACTAGAAGCTTCCATTCAAAAGAACTATCCTGATGAGGTTCAGGATCCTCTGGAAATATCCTTAAAGGTGCAGAAAGAGAAATCCCCAGCCAAGGGTTTGAAGAAAAGAAAAAGCAAGGAGATGACGGCCCCTCCTCAGCTGGATAACAGACCTACCTCTCCAAGGTTTCCGAAGAAGAAGAGAAAAACATCTTTGGTTATAAATGAACCAATTACTACAAGAATGACTCATTCTCAATCGAAACAGATGAACCTCAGCTATTCTTCCAGAGAGAAGAAAATCACTCCCTCTTCTATTCAGAAATAGGGAAAAGTAACAGAAGGAGGAACGTCTACCACTCTGATCGATCTGGAGCATGATCGCACCGGGGCTACTGAAGAACCGATTGCATCACCTCATAGAGAGGTCAGGAGAAAGTTGGTAGTTACAGAAGAGGTATATTAAATTGATTTTTTTCTTTGTAGTGACTACTTCGGTAGATGATCGGCCATCTACTACCACTGCAGAGCCTCCGCGATCAAAAGCTGTGATGGTATGTATTCCCGCTAATGTACTTTCCGTGGCGGGGATAACGGTTCCATCCCCAACTCCTATGACTCCGGAAGTCACCTCTCCAGAGAAGGATCTGCTTCCACAAGATTCTCCTAAGGTTCAAGAGCCTACTCATTTTGAGGAGGCGATGATTGAAGCCTTAGCCGGTTGCGAATTTGGTGAGGAATCATATGATGATGATTGGAATGACATCACTAAAGAGAAACAAACTTTAGTAGATGCATCATCACCTCAGGAGCTTCCAGTTGATGAAGATCACTCCACTGATGAAGAGGAGGAAAATGTGGTTATCGATGAAGAACATATCAATCCCAAGATCAATGAACCAATAATCGCTGAGAAACCTGAGTTGTTTAGAGTGACAACAGAATTAGTAGATCAAACTCCAATGACTCTGCAACTTGAGACGAAATCCGGAGCAGGAAGTAGTCCAGCTACTATGTCTGTAGAGACCCTGTCGAAGCTTCAACCAGAGACAGTCAAACCTCTTGAGACTCCTCATACTATACCCAGCTCAGGTAAATTTTTAAACATGATCTATTTGTCGTAGCTCCTTCTGCATTGTAATATTGCTAATATAAATGGCATATGTAAATTGCAGAAGATCCCACAAGGACTATAGCAAGGGAGGGAAGTTCTTCTCATATCAGTGCTTAAGATGAAGATCCTCTACATGTTAAGACTGTTAAGACTCCAACGAAAGTGGTAGCTACTCCAAGAGCTGTCGCAACCAACAAATTCGTGGTGGCCTCTTTCACGAGAGTCTTCTTTACATCCCTGTAGCCTCTAGTTCATAGAATGATGGAGAGAGAAAACGTTCCTTTTAGTACCATCAGAACTCCCTCCACATTCTTGATCGGAGGCATCCGCAGTCAAGGGGACGAAGCTCAGGCTACATTTTTGGAACATATTTTAGATAAGCTAGAGGGATCAATAAAAGCATATAAGGAGCTTAAAAGAGGAGATATTGAACAGCTAGTAAATGCAGAATATGAGGCTATGGCACAAAAAGCAGAGATCAGTAAAGCCAATTTTGAAGCATTTTTGCTAGCTTTTACTAGACAATCATCTGAATTAGATATTCAAATTGCTGAAGCAGCCTCTACTACTGAAAGTTATAAGGCCAAAGCTGCAGATGAAGAAGAAAAAGCCGCTGATCTGGAGGCTAAAATTGCCCAGCTTCAAGCAGAGCTCAAGACAGTTAAGCAAAATTTAGAACGGGAAACTCAGCTACATCAAGCTGCAGTTAGTCAAATAGATGGTCTGAAACATCAAAAGACTGAGATTGAGCAGCTCCAGAATGAAGAACTAGCACGGCAAACTGCTGCTCTACTTCCATTCGATCCTGAGTCAGGAAAGATTGAAGCCAGACAGCGGGTGCTAGATTCTTATAACGAAAGAGTTCAAATTTTGAAGAAACGGATTGTAGAACATATTATTTATCCTTCAGAATAGGATGAGCGAAGTTCATTGTCTTTTTCATTACAATGTATCTCTTTTTGAACTAGAAATAAAATGAATTTTTTTTTTGTGATTTTATTACTTGTTGCATATCTTATTATAGATATAAGTAATAGAATAGAAAATAAATTCAGAGGTACTGGACATGATATATTTCTTGATTAGAAAATAATAATATTTATTATATCTGCACAGAGGTAATGTAGACGTGACAGAATATAATATTCTTAGAAATACAGTCATTTCGATATACAACTTTATCAGAGGTAATAGGGACGTGATAAGCTGCTGATGTAGATAATCGAAATTCAGAGGTGTGAAGGACGTTAAATCTTTTTTAAGGAAATAAAAGACAATAGACACTGGGATTAATGAATGTATGGATGAACAGTCAGACTCTTTTTCAGGATGAATAAACAGTCACCTCGATTTTCGAGAGAGAGACACTGAATGAATGAACATTCACCTCGATTCTCGAGGAGTAGAATGAATGAATGAACAGTCATCTCGGTTTTTGAGAAAGAGAATAAATGAACAGTTGGACTTCTTTTGAAGAAAAAAAGTCGCATCAATTCTTGAAGCCGATCATCTAGTCGTTCTGTCTATAAATAGAACAAAACTTCTGTAGATATTATCAACTTTTTTTTTTTATGTACAAAATGTCTTCCAAAGATTTGCTTACTCCGAAGATTGAAGATATGACTGAAACACGTCATGTTGAGCCTCCGGTGCCTCCTCAGAAAGAAGTGGGTAAAGGTTCAACTGTTCCTGCACCAAAGCAGGATCTGATTGCCAAGTTGGTCGAGCCTGGTAAGACTATTGAAGAAGAGGTTGTAAGAATTGCCGCCTGTGAGTTGCTAGTGTGTTCTGACAATAAGATGTTTGAATTGCTGGCAAATCATATATTTAATCATGAAGGATCAGGTCCTCGTCCCCATCCTTGATATTATGTAATTCTTTTCTGCTTTTGAAATAAAAATAAGTTTTATTTACATTATTTCTCTGAATGAATGATTATTTCACTTTTATACATAATATTTCTTGAGAAATTTGCCATTGATAGGCATCATAGCAACTCTGCCATCCATATCTGTTAACTAATATGCTCCATTTGTGAAAACCTTGTTTACCACATATGAACCTTCCTATTTTGCCTCGAACATGCCTTTGCTCATATAAGTCATAGAAATAGGACGTCTGACTGTAAGAACTAGCTCGTCTTCCTGAAATGTTCGTAATTTGACTTTACGATTGAACGCTTTTGATGTACGGGGCTTGATAAAGTTCGATATGTTGTTGAGCTAGTAGTCTTTTCTTATCGAGAGACTCCAATTCTTAAAGCCATAGATGATTATTGTTTTCTGTGGTAAGTTCATTAGCAATAGCGATTCTTAAGGATAGAATTTGAATTTCCAGCGGTAAGACAGCTTCGCATCCATATACCAGAGAAAAAGGTGTGCAACATGTGGGATTACGGACTGTAGTACGATAAGCCAATAGACATTCTCCAAGCTTCTCACTCCAATTGTATTTGTTAATAGAAATAAACTTTTTAAGGAGTTTAATAATAGTCTTGTTAAATGCTTCAGCTAACCCATTAGCTGCAGGATTATAGGCCATAGAAGCAACATTATTTATTATGTTATTATTACAGAACCTAGTAAACTTTCGACTGACGAACTGTGGTCCATTATCATGGATGATCCGACAAGTTATGCCAAATCTATATATCACATGATGTTTGACGAAGTTGAAGACACTGCTAGTCTTCACTTCAGCTAAAGGTATAGCTTTAGCCCATTTAGAGAAATAATCGGTTATAGCTAAAATAAACCGATGTCCTTTAGATGAAGGAGGATTGACAGGACCAATTACATCCATGCCCCAAGCTTCAAAAGGCCATGAGGATCTTCAGGCAGTATGTCATGAACTGCAAAGTCGATGAAAGGTGCTCTCCAGTCTTCGCTAATGACATTGACTTCAGTTGAATTACTAAATTCAATATCATGATTATTTTCAATACAAAATAATTCTCTATTGGAGATAACAACCATTTGCTATCTTTTGACCTAAATTACTAATACCGCAGCCAAGTTAGCTAAAGGATCAGCTTATGTGTTGCTTGCTTGACGTACATGTTCAATGAAGAACCCTTTGAATGAAGAAGCTATTTTGATTGCCGCTTCATGGTATGGTACCAGATCTTGATGTCGAACTTCATATATGCCTTTAACCTGATTAACAATCAGTTTAGAATCATCATATACTCCGAGATATTCAATATCCAATTGTTTGGCTAATTGGAGTCAAATGAGCAAAGCATTGTATTCTGCTACATTGTTGGAGCATGATTCATCTAAGGAATAAGCTCTCTGAATAGCTAATCCATCTGGCAAAACAAGAATAATTCCTACTCCAGCAACAAGGGTGCCACCAGGTCCAATTCTAGATGCTCCATCGAAGAATAAATGCCAAGTAGGAAATTCTTCTGAGATCATATTTGATTCCAATATCTCCACTGGAATTTCATCATAAAGCTTAGATGTTTCAGGGATAGGATGAGCTGCTAAGAAGTCATCTAGTGCTTGGCCTTTCACAGACTTTTAGAGAACATACACCATATCATATTATGCTAATAATATGGCCCATGTAGCAAGCCTAGAATTGAGCGTGCTGGGCTTCTTCATTAATACCGGAAGAGGATTAACTCGTAAAATAACATGAATAGTTTGGCCAATAATATAATGTCTTGTCTTTTGAACAGCAAAAATTAAGGCTAAATATTCCTTCTCTACCGAACTATAACGATGTTCAGCTCCAATCATCGTTCGACTAAGGTAGTAGATGGCTTGTTCATAACCTTTTTTGTTCTTCTGAGCCAGCAAAGCTCCCAATGAATGGTCCATCGTCGGGACATACATCAAGAAGGGTATTCCTGAGATCGGTGGTACAAGGATCGATGGACTCATCAAATATTGCTTTATGTCATCAAATGCTCGTTGACATTCTTCTGTCCAAATGAAAGATACACCTTTCTTCATTAAATGAGTAAATGGTCTGCAATGTCCAGATAAATTTGAAATGAACCTCCTGATGTACGCAAGTCGACCTTGGAATCTTTGTAGCTCTTTTAGGTTACGTGGAGGACGCATCTCTTGAATGGCTTTGATCTTTTCTGGATCAACGCGAATACCTTTAGACGTAATGATGAATCCGAGAAATTTGCCACTAGAGACTTCCAAGAAAGACTTGGTAGGGTTCATTTTGAGTTGATACTGGCTCATTAGATTGAAGATAGTTCTTAAATCTTGGATGTGATCTTTCTTTAGACGACTTTTGACCGTAATATCGTCAACATCGCATTCGACAGTCTTCCACAAATGATCTCGAAAGATAGTACTCGTAGCCCGCTGGTAAGTTGTACCTGTATTTTTAAGACCGAAAGGCATGACTGTATAACAGTATATTCCATGGGGGAATGAAATGTGTTTTTCATCTTCAGGATTCATTCGAATTTGATTGTATCCGGAAAATCCATCCATGAAAGAGATTCGATCAAATCCACAAGTATTATCAATCATGACATCAGTAATTAGGAAAGGAAATTCATCTTTAGGACAAGTGTCATTGAGATCTAGAAAATATATGCACACTCAAACTTTCTCAGTTTTCTTCAAAACTGGGACAACATTGGCTATCTAGTCAGGATGCTGTTCTTCTCTGATAAATCTACAAGCGATAAGCTTTTTGACTTAATCATCTATTGCATCCATCATCTCAGGCTTGAATCGCCGTTGTTGTTGTTTGACAGGTTTGGCATTAGGTAAGATGTTAAGTTTATGAGTCATGACTTGAGGATCTAATCCTGGTATATCCTCATAACTCCAGTCGAAGACATCGATATATTCACGAATGAGGTGAATCAGTTCATGTTTATCATCCTCTGGAAGAATTTTGCTAATGAAAATTGGTCGCGGTACACCCTTCTCTACAATATCGATCTGGATTAGTTGATCCTCAGTAGGTGGTTCTCGTTATTCAAAATAGAGTTTCCACCGAGTATCCATCTTTTCAGCCCAAGGATCTACTTCAAGAGCTTCGTCAATATCGTCTTCATCATCTTCTAAAAATTTGATAGACACCATATTAGAAGATACTATTATCCGATGGACATGACCAATACTAGTGTCAGAATCCCATGAGATGGAATCAGAAGAGTTAGATCGTTCTTCTTCATCTGACTCTGAAGCTTCCGGAGTTGGAAGTGGTGAAGTATAACCTAATCCCCGCTTCGTTTTACTGCAATATTATTGTGATTTTTCTTTTTGAACAGAAATACGAATAGGGGTTCGCCTTCCATAACCACTATTAAGACCATTTTTAAATCATAGCCCATTTTACGGATGATTGCCTTAGATTGTGGACTATAGCGACGTAATAGTAGCCTTCCTGTATCATCCTTATTATCACTGTCGGGCATAATTTTTTGTTCATCTCTTTTGTTAAAGAGTATAGGAGTTTCGTATTTCTTTCGAGAAGGTACTAGAAAGAACGATTTTTATATTGAATCCAATGATACCATATTTTGGAGAGACGATACAACTCCTATTATAAGTGGCTTAAAGCTATGTAATATATCTAAATAACATTGAGCATAATAGACATCAATATACTGTAAAGGAGATACTTTATTGATCTTTACATCATCATTCACAACAGGACCTTTAGCCTTAACAGGCTTAGTCAGATTGATAACCAGAGAAGGAGAAGAAGAACGAGAAGGAGGAGGGGGCTTTTTACGATGAAGGTCGATTACAAGTGGCTTAGAAGAGGTGAGCTCCCTTTGTTCCTGATTAACACCGGGGGGCTGCTTCTTATTGGAAGGAAGGTAAATAGTCAACGTCTTGGGAGGCTGAGGATAGGAAGTACAGCCTTTGACATGCATCACTAAAGTATCATTTGGTACAGCTTTCTGTTCTTCATCAGTATCCACTGCCAATACCACTTTTATGAATTCATTCTTGTACATGCGAGAGTCATTGCAGTACGCTTCAACCCCTTGAAAGGATTTAGGTCTACAACCTCTTTTTGTACTTCTCCATTGCCATCCACATATTTGAAACATTGGTGGAGAGTAGAAGGTACAATATTGTGTTCATGGAGGAATGGTCTTCCCAACAAAGTATTGTATGAGCCATGATTATCAATCACGTATAAAGTTACCTTCGTACGAAGATTGCCAATTTTAAATTTCAGGCGTATCTTCCCCAAAGGATCACTTCTTCCTTGATTGAATCCCAAGATTGTAGTGATAGTTGTAGAAAGGTTATGCACCGGGATCTTCAAGGCATCTAGCAGAGTCTTCGGCATGATGCTAAGTGCAGACCCTGGGTCAATCAAAATACGATCGACTTTCATGGTGTCCACATATCCCGTAAAATAAAGAGGACGATCATGACGATTGTCCTCCATTAACATGTCATCTTGTGTAAAAGTGATGTTAGGTATTAAATCAAATACACTATGACAATGTGTACAACTGACAGGCTCTTTTTTTGGCTTCTTGAAGAGAGCAAGACAAGCATCAGCCTGCATCAATGCTTCACTTAACATCTCTCGAGTCTTTTTTAGAGACGTAAGAGTTCGAAGATTGATAATCTCGCTGGAGTGTTAGCCAATTGAGCCAGTATATCAAAATTATATGGCTTTTCAAGTCCAAGAGATGAGGACTTTTTCAATGCTTTGTCAAAGCGGACAGGTTGTTTTTCCTTGTCTGCTGATATAGGTTTATGGGGAATGGGTTCCACTACTGCTGAAGATGTAGGTGGTATGTTCTCAGCAGGGGAAGATGATGCAGGAGAAACATCAGGATATGGGGCAGGATTTACTTGAGTTTCGAGATACTCTCTGAGGTATGGTTTCCCAGATCTAGTACCAATTAGAATTTCTTCTTCTGCTACCGGTTCAAAGGATACCATGTTGCAGCTCTTAAATTTAGTTTTAGAGCGCTTCTTTTGATTGGAAGAGAAAGGCGCTTCAAAGTCTGCCACTAGATCTGGATGAATCTACATGATTTCTACTTTGTCAGTGGATAGTGGAACAAGACCCTCATTTTAGAGAGGTAGAAGATTCACGATCTCGAGAGTAGCCCTCGGGATAGGGACAACACCATCTTGTACAAATTATGGTGAAAAGTCCCTAAATTGTACAGATATGACATTAGCTGTCACTGTCTTCTCATCCTGTTGGAGAGTAAGTGCACCAGAGTTGACCATCTCTTGAATTTTGCCTTTGAGCACGTAACATGCTAGGGTTGGATGCCCTATAAATCTATGATAAACACAATATTTAGGGTGGTCAGTCTTACCCACTTCCTCTGGCCGCTTTGTCTATGGAAATTGAAGCTTATTACTCTTAATTAAGCAATCGAAGATGCTCATAATATCGTCTTCATCAAAAGAAAATTCTTCTTTTGGACGAGGTACTTTTTGTGGTAGTGCTGATTGTGTGGGTGTCGTCTGAGCAATATTAACAGCCAATGACTCCTTACCCTTGAGATTGATGGCCAATGTTTCTTTACCCTTGCGATTGTTCTGGCGGTTATTACCAGCAGGTGTGGAGTGCTCATCTTGGTTAGGATGATTCATTTGAACTCCTAACTGTTTGAACTTCTCAGCGCTAACCTCCGCCGCTTTGGTATTCACAATGAAAGAAGGCCAATCTTGGAGTTGTGTAGATCTCGTCTACATGCTGATGATAGGCAACAAGTTTGATTTGCAAGTGTCTATCATTACAGCAGATGGAGTTCCTAGAGGCATTTTAAGTGCCTCTCGGCAGAATCTTTCAATAAAACTTTCTGTGGATTCATTATGTCTTTGCTTAATTTTAATAAGGACAGACATAGTCATATCATTGACACCCTTATAGAATCGTTCCAAGAACATTTGCTTGAAATCGGCAAAAGAAGTTATACAGCCATCAAGCAAGCTACGGTACCAGTCGTATGCTGTACCGGCTAAACAACCAACAAATATCCTGGTAAGAAGAGCATCATTTGGCTATAATTGGTCAGTCATCACTTCAAAGTGATTGATGTACTGACTTGGAGAAGTGCTTCCATCAAACAACATAATGGTAGAAAGCTTATATTTAGGTGGAAATTGAACTTCCTTCCATTCCGCAGGATAAGGTTGTTTTATCCCCAGTCTTTGTAGACCATCCTTCTGTTTAAAGGCCTGAAACTGAGTGCGTAAAAGTTTTACAGCCTCATTAGCATCCCCTGATGTCTGAGAATTGGTGGGTTGGTTAGAATTGTTAGGAGGGGGAACAACATGGTAATTACCACCCCCAGCACCAGACTAGCTAGAAGCAACTTGGATTGGTACAAAAGCTACCTGAGGAGGAGGTACCCCCAGACCAATATTAACCGGTACAGAAGATGCTATGAGCTCAAGATTTGTAGTAGGATTTATAACCGGTGGCACTGTATGTTGAGCCATGACTATAGTGTGCATACTAGCGACCATTTCATCCATGGTCTTTAATTTGTCTTCTAGTACAGCAATTCGTTGCTCTTGACTGGCTGATCTAGAAGCATCTTGGTCTTCTGTAATGGCATATATTCTTATCTCTCTTGCTACTATTGATGAGATAGTTTGTTCAGAGCTTTTACTATTTGCATCAAAATCAGACAAAGAACCTTCTCCCAATTGAGTGATAGAAAGATCCTCCTGATTGAAGATATCTTGGTCCAAATTCTGATTTTTTGATCTGGTATATTGACAGACCCTTTCACTAGATTCATAGAATTATCTCAAGAATAGCTGCCTCAGATTACGAGACGTGCCACGCTTTGAGGATTTTCTACCCCCAATGTCTCAAGAAGCTATATTGACAGAAGCATATAACAGCTCGTCATCATCTTCCTTCGTGGGTTCAGGAGTTGAAGCATAATTCAGCCGATCAAAAATAGATCGTTTAGCTGATTGGCAACAACATTTGATGACCACTTCATGCAGGCAGTGACGTTCTGATGAGTGATCTCGAGGTGAGTGAGATATCTCTGTGATCTATCGTCTGTGTGTAAGATGTTCCCGGAGATCAGTCATCACTACAGGACGAGAAGAAGTCGGAGAAACATATTCCTTAATAATGTTAGGAACATGGCTCCGGTTCTTAAGATGTTTAGTTCCGTTAGTGTACAAGGAAGTACTCAACTCATTGGCATAAGTGATTGGGTCCTTCTTTTCAAACCATTGTTTCTGGTATAAATTGGCCCTTGGCATAGGATTCTTGCATTTTACCGAAGTTGATACTGATTGACGCCTATTAAGATAAGTACTTAAATCAGAGAACTCTGCTCCTAGTGCTTCTGTTTGAGACACCATCAATTTTTCTTGCTTGGATCTTGAGATTTACAAGGTTGGAAGATCTTAAGCATTTACCATAGGGATAGGCAAGATGCCTCTTTGATCAGTATTCCTTCCCTTGGCAGAGATTTGAAGACCTCTGTTTAAGAAAATACAATCTGATACATCTTCTTCTGAGTCATAGACTAGGGAAGATTGAGAAAAGACCAAAGGGTGCTTTCCTTTATTTTATGAAGTATTCGCAAAAAGTGTTTCCTTCTATTTTGTTGTGAAACATTGGGCATAGGTTGTGCCAGTTGAGGAAGTGTCAAAGGACCCTTACCTTTATTCTGTCTAGTGCTAACACTAGAGCAGTATGATGTATAAACTACGCCAGGGCAGCAGGATTCATAGGTTGCGCCAAAGGATGAGTAGAGTGCGCCTTAGCAGTAGGTTGCACCTTGGCAGTAAGGTGAATGGACTGCGCCTTAGCCATAGAAGTGGACTGCGCTCTGGCAGTAGAGGGAATAGACTGCACACTGGCAACATAGAGAGTAGACTGTGCACAGGCAACAGAAGCAGCTGTGCCCTGATAGCAGAGAAAGTAGACTGCACCTTGGCAGTTGAGGGAGTAGATTTTGCCTTGGCAGTAAAAGAGGTGGACTGCGCCTTGGCAGCAGAGACAATAGACTGAGCCTTTACAACAAGAGGAATGGACTGTGCCTTAGAAGCAGAGGGAGTAGGTTGCGCACGGGCAACAAAAGCAGGCTGCGTACGAGCCACACAGACAGATTGTGCCTGAGCAACAGAGACAGGTTGCCCTTGAGCAACAGCAACTGTGGAGGACTTAGGAGTCCATACAGTATTGTTCTTGGTGATGGCCACAGCGCTCTTGTTGCTCTTGTTGTTGATCATATCCACGTAGGCTGTCTGGTTGACTTGAACAACCAGAGTCTTCTGCATCTTGCCGACTGAAGCAGCATCACATTGAGTTGTCACCTTCTCGTCGGAGGAGAAAGCCGTCCCCCGCAGAGTCGTCATGTTGTTTACAAAAGCAAAAATTTTTATAACAAACTTGAAAAGAATCGTACAAAGTACAATGAATTCTGGGGAAGTACTAATGATTGGAAACTCTATTTATAGAGTTCTTGAAATAACTGTTTTAGCAGTTATTCTGAGGTACGCAAGGTTGAACTGTGCCACTTTGGATTGCGCCAACTTCAGGTTGTGCAACTTCCGTTCAGTTGCTCGAACATGCACTAACTATATTTAGACGTGTGGCATCATATGATTGAAATGAGCATGGTCGTGTACAGAGTAGTGGACACATTTTGAGACATTAGTGGCATGTGTGCCACGTCATCCTACTTTGGAACGTAAGTTGCTTCAACTTTATCAAGTTGTACGAACTTCCATCAACGAGTCAAACTGCGCTTGATTAGGTTGTGCCTAAGCGCAACTCAGTACATAGGCACGTGGCAGCATTTAAATATGTGGGGAGAATTTGTTTAAACTGTGCCTAGATATAACTCATAGAGTGCGTGGGACAGCTGTTGTCGAATCATAATAGATCATCTCGAGCGCCGCGCGTTACGGGATTCGAAGAGATTTTTCTCGCTCACTGTGCTGTCAGTTGTCAGTGCTTTCAGTTAATGATGGCAATTATTTGTCAGGCACCACGTAGACTTCGGCGTAATATAATGGGGCACAATCTGATATTTGGTGCGGCCTAATCGATGGTGCAGTTTTATCTCTGAGCTTCATAATAGTGGCGCAGCTTGATTTTTGGGGTGCAACTTGATTACTGAGCAACAAAAATATGGCGCAACTTGATTTTTGGGCTAAACATCAATAGTGTTCTATCTTGAGATCTCGACCCTTTATCATATGCACTTCCATATTTCTTTCAACTGCCCTCGTACGATGATAGACTGTATGATTCGTTCAAGACCAAAGCCTCGATCCTTGATTAATGCTATGTATCTACCAATAATATTTCGTGCTTTTCATATTCCCCTTGAAGAGTGTCCATTTCTTCCTGCTCCAGTCTTTCTGACCAAGGCATGGAGAACTCTTGCTGCTATCGCTTCTCCTGTTGAGTCTTTCGACTCAGATGCCTCAGATGCTCCAGCAGCTCTTGAGCCTGAGACACCTGCTACCCTTGACTCTATTTAGGCGATGTTGCACGATCGCTTCCGATTGGAAGATGACCACTGGACCCAGCTGGATTATCGTACCACGTTGCAGATGAGTGCCATCAGCAACTTATTGTACGACATCCAGTACAACATGACTTGGCATCCATCTATGACATTCCCTATGGGGCGGGACCCTTCTCGCGAAGTTTACCGTATCGACGACCCCTGGGTCATGCGATGTCTGGACCCGGACGCAGCATTTGTTGATCATTGTTGTTCCGACAATGATCCTTCTGATACTGCTGGACCGTCTCACGCTCCTTGATGGGTGTCTCTGCTGCTGCTGTTGATGATCTTTCTCAGTTTTTTAATATTTTAGTGGTTATGTATTTCATTCTGTTTTTTATTCCTATATGAGTACATTTTCAGTTTGTCTAGATTTTCTAGTTAAAAACTGCTGGTTGTTCTATTACGTTTGAGTTATAACTGTGTGCTTGCAATATTATTCATCCTTTGTTTTTTTTCCATATACTTGATAAATGCCAAAAGGGGGAGATATATATTTGATAGGTGACTTGTATGCGTTCATGATAAAATATTATATGTCATATTATGTTTGGAAAGATACTATATCTCAGGATAGGACACATTGGACTACGAGAGAGCTACTGTTATGGGGGAGCTACTTTATCTCATTCCTGCGTAAAACTTTTCTCCACATGTGTCCAGGTATGAACATTAGATATAAAAATATAATTTTGTCAATTATCATTATGGAGGAGATTGTTGACCCAAACTGGATCGCAGTCAACCAAATATTGATAACTTAATAGCATGATACTTGTCATGATTCAATATGACACATCAAGTCAGAAACTCGATACAAGATGGACGTCGTCAAATCTCCTGCAGCGTACTCATATTCTGAGTCTGTATCACTTTATCTTTATTAAGTCTAGAATGATGTAAGCTGACTTAGCACTGAGTACTTTTGGCTTAGAACACTTATCCCTAAAACTACATCAAAGAAGCCCAAGCTCCACCAAGCCAAACAAAGCCCAAAGGCCATTCTGCCACCTAGGAGGCAGAGTTTGGCCGAACTCTGCCCCCTCACAGAGTTCGGGGTGAATTCTGCCCCCACACAGAGTTCGGGGCAAACTCTGTCCCCTGATTTCCAGGAGCTGATTTTTAGGGTTACCAATTGCTAGCTGGTACAACGACCATATTTTTGAATTTTGGGGACAGAATTCTGGCCGAATTCTACCTTTCAGACTAGTATATATAGGGCATGATTTCAACCATTTTCAATCATCTCTTTATCTCATCTTCTCCTCTCTTATAGCCTCATACAAGTCAAAACCTTCCCATCTACTAGCCAAGCTTCCTAAGCCTAAAAGTACTAAGTGCTATTAAGTTAGAAGTTTGTGCAAGAGTCAGATAAAGTTGCTTAGAAAATTCCAAGTGTCGCTCCAGCGATCTTTGTAAGAAGTTGACGTGCTCTTCTGTGTAAAGGCACGTGGTGTAACTACAATTTTACAAATAGTGGATTTCAATCCTGAACAAGAGTTCTCAGGCCTGGACGAGTCCTGCATATGGTATAACAACTATTTCACACGAGGGAAACCAGGTTAAAACTGCTGTGCTTGTGTATGCTCTCTTGATCTTTATTATTTCTGCATTCAATTCTCTGATTATATTCTGTTTGTGATAGAGTTAAATTTTATTTGGATATTTTCGACACAAACTCTATTCACCCCCCTCTAGAGTTGCCTACACAGTCTTCACATGCCGGCGTTGGAGAGGGCGATGCCGGGCAAAGGGTGCTAGGGGGCGGTGTCGAGCTTGAAAGGCGACAACGGCTGGATTCCCACGTCGTAGGAACCTGGTCCGATGGAGGCGGCTCACTAGCGAATCCGGCACGGTGGTCACTTCGGGCGGAGTGCCAACAGAGGTTGGTCACTCTTCCCCTCTCTCCGTGTGGTTGGGTGGTGGTGCTCTATTTTTGGTGGTGGTGATCGAGTGGTTGCGGTCGAAATGGTGTGGCGGTCGACAGGATGGGCGGCGAGATAGTGGTATTGCTTGTCAGGAAGGGGTCAGGATGGCAGCGTTAGCCGGGGTGCTTTAGTGAGGTGGTAGCAACAAAGGT
>JANAVB010019398.1:723574-801085 GCA_029216955.1 Iris pallida
ACCTTAATGTATTCCCTTTAGCTGCTGTTTGCCGCACCTTACTGCCATAAGCTGCTGCGGTCATAAGCTATTGCTGCCATAAGCTGCTGCTAAGGCAAGCAAGGAACATGTCATGCAGCCTGTGCAAGGCCTCCCCTCTATCTAGCACTCAGACATGTATGTGTACACCCTATGTGCACATAAACACCTATGTACACAAACACTATTCTCCCTCTTCACTCACTCCCTTTTACACTCACACATACTTACATATGTATAAACACACACGCATACATGTAGGCACCTGCAGTTCCTATTCACACTCCCTATCAACATATATATATATATATATATATATATATATATATATATATATATATATATATATATTTTATATATATATATATATAAATATATATTTTATATATATATATATATATATATATATATATATATAAATATATATTTTATATATATATATATATTACACTCACATACACTTACATATGTGTAAACACACACGCATACATGTAGGCACCTGCAGTCCCTATTCACACTCCCTATCAACATATATGTATATATATATATTTTTTTTTTACACACACACACACACACACACACACACACACACACACACACACACACATATATATATATATATATATATATATATATATATATATATATATATATATATATATATATATATATATATATATATATATATATATATGTGTGTGTGTGTGTGTAAAATATATATATATATATATATATATATATATATATATATATATGACGCACACATACACTCTAGTAGAACCAATACACACACACCCATTTTATAATACATGCTTTAATACACACTCAAATATAGGGCACACACACTTTAATATATCCCTAATCATGATACATACACACACACACACATAATTTATATGTATATACATAATTAGACACAGAGATACACACGTATATATATATATATACATATAGGTATCCACATAGGTAGATACACATGCATACCCAGATTTAATCGTACATTTCAAGAGATATCATGACACAACATCATATATCCAATTTAGGAAACATATACCAAATCTTGGCTCAAGTAGGATACAAAAATTCCTATAGGGACACGTATCGAACACTTGCTGCCCAAGCTTGTGATATTATCAAACCATATCCGAATCCTATAAAACTTAATAGGCAAGTCCAAAATATACCTATAAACAGAATTAGTACAATTCTAAGCTAGTGTCAAGTGGCATGTGCAATAGGACATGTGCACCACAAGTGTAGGAGGCCCAAAACCCCCAAATTGATCCCGTGTCCTACCGTATCATGACACAATCTACTCGTATCTATTTGTGGACACATTACTAGCCACACACATCATTCACATGTCCATTTAGCCTATCAAAACATATGAAAAATACTTGGTGTACCATTCTTGAATTTTTCTAAAAATAGCACAAAAAGCCTATGTAATATCTACCAGGATGGTCATTAGAGCCATGTTCTTCCCCCTATGGGTACCCCTAATCCATGTGTGAGTTTTCTAATATTTTTATGCATGCAATGATGTCTAAACTAGGAGAAATGACAAGTAGTTTACCTATTGGGAATGGCTTCTCTTCTTGTGCTCCTTAGTTTCCAAGCTCCTTAGCTCCTTGGATGAAGAATAGAAGAGGATTAAGAGGAATAAGTGAGAGAATGGGTGAGATTTGAGGGAAAATGGTGGAGGAATGGCTCTACGTGGAAGATAACACCAAAATGAAAAAAATAAAAGTTGAAATGAAGAATAGGGGCTCTCTCTCCATATATGGCTGCCATATTGGGCTAGTTTTAGCTAATCTTGAATGTCCTACATGCCCGCTAATGTTGTCATGAAGGCTAATTGCTATATAGAAGGTTTGGACCTATTTTGGTAAATAGACTAATCTCTATTATATTTAATTAGTCATGACTAATGAGTCTAATTGGGTCTAATCAAATAAGTTGGTCTATGAGTCATATCATGCTAATTATTGGGCTCTAGTAAAGTGTCTAGACTAACCGGTTCACTAACACAAGTCTATCAATTAGGCTAGCCACTAACCGTAATAACCAACACAATATTAATAAATAATCAGGCATAATATAATATAAATATGAAATGCCAAAATAATACTCTTCTGGATTTAGGTAGTTATAATCCTACTCCTTAGAAAAATTTCGTCCTCAAAATTTAATTTGGTTGTACTTTTCTCTAGGTGAAGCCCACAACAATCAATGTCTAGCAAAATACTATCTAAAAATATACAACATATAATTCTATGGATTGTAAACAAACATACATGGTTATAGCCTCTACAGTGTCATGTTATTGCAATCTCTACTAGGGTTCACTACTACTCTAGCATGAGAATCACAGATCTAAGCTAAAGGTACTAAAAAATCAATCAAGCAATCAATAGATAGAAAGGAACATAAAGAAAGAAAGAATAGAACCTAACCTCATAGCCTATTACCTGCAGTGTTAGTCTCTTCGACTGCCATTGCAAAAGCCCTGCCATGTTAGGGTGTCTCCTACGCTGGTGCGGGGCAATTTGTGGTGCCATAGGTGGCCTAGTTGGACCCCTACGGTCTGGGGCTGCACCAAGGCCTGGACGAGCTAGGAGGCAATCCCTCACTTGATGTCCAGTCATTCCACAGTTCAAGCATACTTTGAGCCTCTTCCTGCAGTTTTTCCATGTATGTCCAGACTTCCTACAAAAGGCACAAGTGGAAGTCCACTTAGGCTGTTGTTGAATCGACTAAACTGATACCCTAGCTGATGGATGGTATTCCAATTGGGGCTAAGAAAACTCCCTCTAAACATGGGGCAGTTAGCAGGCCCCGCACTAGCCCCGCAAGGAAGTTGCGATCACTCTTGGGCTTCAAGCACAACTCCCGCTCGACCTTGTGTGTCTCCACATAAGTCTTACAGAAAGAAGGAACAAGGACGTTTATTTTCCAGTTCAGGGCCTTCCAAAAGCAAATTGCCCTAATCTTTGGGTGTCGCACCATGTACCCTACAGATCGGCTCAGCCTAATAAACTCTGCAGCATATTCCTCAACCAACATGCCTCCTTGCTGCAGGTTCTGGAACTGTCTGGCCAAATCTAATCTGTCAGTGGGCAAGAAGAACTTCTTTTTGAAGAGGTTTTTGAACTCAGCCCAGGTGTGGCCCTCCCTAGCAAGAGTAGGCTCATTCCTGAACGAGGTATAAGCAATATCAAGTAGCTGAAGCCATACTGCCTTAACCCTCAAGTCATCAACGAGGTGGGATACCCTCATAAGTCGTTTGATATCCTCGAGCCAGTCATCGGCGTAAATGATGCCCTCGGTCCCACCAAAGTCTCGGGATCCCAGCTTTTTAAAATCCTGGATGTTACCCGGCCTAAGCTGGTCACCCTATTGCTGTTGGCATGGAGCTGCTCGTTCTACTGCAGCTAGAGCGAGCTAATGGGTAATCTCCATGTCCTGTTGCATCGTGTCCGACTGCCTCTGGTATCCCTCGGACTGAGCCCTTTGTGCCCCTAGCATCTTCTGGAACAGAGCAAACATCTGCCCCATGTCGGTAGGCACTGAAGGTGGAGGAGGAAGATCTTCAAGAACAAATGGAGCATTTCGATGTGCAGAAGGAAGAGGAACACCTGCAACAACCACAAAAACGGTCCTCTGCAATTGAGGAGGAGCGCCCCAAAAAGAAGCAAAAACTCTAACTTGGATGGGAGAAATGGTCGGATCAACTCATGTAGTCGAATCTTGAGGTCGAAAGGTAGCAAACCACTCAGAATCTTTCATGGGTCCAAGGCGATAGGATCTAGCCATGGGTGCCATCCTTAAGACAGATCAAACAAGGAGGTCAATATGGCACAAGATAAAGGTATTATCAAGGAAGGACAACAATTAAGATGCATAGTAATCGAACAAAGTAAAATAGAAGTCAATAATTTAAATCTCTAAACCCTAGTGTGTGTAGGAACAAAATCGTAAAGCACAATACTCTAGAGGGGGGTGAATAGAGTTGGCAGCGAAAAAATGCTAATTAAAAAATGTTAGCAGCACGATCACAGAATAATAATCACAACTAAATAATGTAAAGGCAGAGATAAGAAAGCAAACGCAAAGACTTTCCTCTGTTGAAGACTAATCCAGTCGGTAGGACTCTTGCTACCAGTTGAATCCACTATTGGCAAAACCGCAAGTTTTCTTACAAAGTCCTTGCAACTTCTACAACGCGAGCTTTGATACGAAGAACTCGTCCAACTTCAATTTTGAAGAGTTGAATCTTCTATCTAGCCTCTGATTACAATCACTATGAAACTTCTAGACCGCACTGCACTGGCAAATCGACTAGAGGATTGTAACTGGCTTGGGATCTGAAATTTTAAGCTCGAGAAAGCTCTTTAGAAGACTGAAAGCTTTTTAGAAGAGAGAAGATTGAAAGTGAATGAGTGAGTTAAAATGATCGAAATCTTTCTCTATTTAGAGGAATTCCAAAGACAGAATTCTGGCAGAATTCGGGCAGAACTCGATGAGGAAATCTCGGTCAAATTCGCAACTGCAGGAGGACCAAGTTCCAGAGAATTCAAAAATCAAAACGGCCACTAACCGAACTCTGGCCGAACTCTGGCCGAGTTCTGTCAGGGTTAGGTTAGGTTTTTAAAAATAATTTTTGGAGATTTTTGAAAACCTTTTTGAAGCTTTTGTTAATATGAATGTTTTTCAAAACTAAGGATATTTTAAAAATATTTTGAAATCATTTTGGAATAGCCTATTTGCCAGTACGACTCGGTGTACAACGTATTCCTAGACTCAATAAAATAAAAAATACATTGCTCAAAGAAATACAGACTCGAACAGGCAAACATTGTTTTGGTCTTGAACTGAGTAGATAGTTGTTCTTGATCATGTCCAAGAGTCCGAGATATCCTGACTAGCTTCATATATCGAGATAGAGTATGATCAATTATTAAAATCAGTTTGACCATTTGACCAATGGCCGACAATCTCCCCCATTTTGATAATTGACAAACTATGAATGATATAACATCTTTGCTTGGAATAAAAATCAAAAAATAGTAAAATTGTTCATATTCCTGTATTTTCTCAAAAAGAATGTTAGATCCTTTATTTTCTCCCCCGTTGTCACTTAGCAAAATAATTGCAAAAGAGAAAAACTCCCCCGCAATCAATGCATAAGTAACAAACAGTGAAGAAACAAAAAATAAAAATTATGAAAAATTATGACAGATGGTAGAAACAGTAAAAAAATAACATCACAGGCATGTATTTGTCTCAGACAGTTTATAACAGAGAATTATTTCACCGGCAGTTTATAATAAAGAATTATTTTACAGGCAGTTTATAATAAAGAAGCAGATAAAGATGCTATAAATAAGTAAATAAACTGATGTGAAACATAAACTACGCATCTCATAAAGATAAAAAGATGTCCAGGAGACAAAAAAAATATCTAGTACAAGTCCTCGAAAGAAAAACTGATAATAAAGTCTAAAGACAGAAACTTGGAATGTCGGAGCATTTCCAAGTATACAGTAGACAACATCTAAGTCTCAAAAATCAACTAACATATCACAACTCCTCATCATCATCATCATCATCATCAGCATGACCGGCATGTCCAGAAGGACCAGCTGCAGAGGTACCAGCTCCAGAAGGGTGAGGAGGAGCGCCAGCGTAAAACTCACCGACATAGTCTCGAGGAGCACGGTCAGAACGATACCAATCATATGCGTTACCAGGCTGAAAGTAGGCATGAACAACCTCATCCTCACAGCGGTAACCAGAGAAGGCTGGATCTCTAGGAATAGAACCGGCAGAATGTCCAGTCTAGGCGAATCGGAGATCAGCGAGAGAATTTGCTATCGCCTGATAACGAGTGACATTGCAGAACTCACGCTCGCGAGCTATATCCATCATCGAGACGTACAAATCAGAAAGGTGCTGGTGTATGCCCTCAAAAGTCACGGCATACTGCTGAGGAGGTGGAGGAGGTGGAACAGTAGCAGGAACAGTAGGAGGAGCAGCAGCAGTTATACTACGATGAGATAATTTCAAAAACTTGGGCTCAGGGTCTTGAGTACAAGTTGACAAATCAATATCGAAACGCTGGAAGATACGTGGGAGAATCATCACATAAGAGAGATTTCTATCTCTTGCACGATAACGTCCCATCATCTGGATAATGGTCTTAGGGGCAGAAAATGGAATCCCCTTAAGAATGTGATACATAACAGATAATTCAAGAGATGTGACATCATCCTTTGAAGTAGACTTCGGAAGGATAGTAGAGTAAATGATACGGTGCAATTCATAATTAAACAAGTTCAAGTTGTTTGCCTTGAACTTTCCAGAGCGAACTCGATCAGGTGCACAGAGTTCCTCTTTAAAAATAGTAAGTGTCGTGCCGTCGGGGAATTCAAATTCAGTGATATCAATAAGCGGTTCACCTTCATTGGAAATACCATAGATTTCTGCTAAGAGGACATCATTGAAATTGATATCTAGTTCGCCAACACAAGTACTTACGTCAAACGTGTTTAATATGATATTGTAGTAGAACAGTCTAATGGCATTAGTTGCTACTGGGAAACAAAGTTTAACAAAATATTGTAACCCTAATGCCTCAAAATAAGGGCGGTGTTGTGGAAACACAGTCCACTTGATAGGAGCGCATGTGCAAATGGATCTCATGGAGAAGTCTCCATATCACAGTAGGGCTTGATCTAGGATTTGAAAGTAAAACCCGTCGAACGCGCCATCGCTAGATTGGACTGGCGAAAAGAGGAAATCCGTGGGTGGATTCGAAGATGAACCTTCCTCACCAGGATTTGTCGTCTTCTTCCTCTTGAAGGAGTTAAATCCCTTAGGTGCCATTGTGCAATAAAGTAAAAATGTACGAAATTGAAAGAAGGAGAAATATGAAGTTATACCTTCCGAGATTCGATTATGTTGTAGAGAACAACGAACTCCGGACGAATCCAAGATTTGGATGGATTTTACCACGTAGATTGGGAGAGAAGGAGTGGTGAAGAACTAGGGTTTTAGAGTTTTTCACACGGCTGCTGTGTTGTGATGGTTGATTTTAGAAGCAATGAAGAAGAAAGGCTCTCGGGTTCTGGTTATATAACCTGATACCCTAACCGAACTCGGGCCGAATTCGGTCCGAATTCTAGCCAAATTCGCCTGGGGTTAGTTTGGAACACTTTCTTTTTTATTGTCTCATTTCAAAATTTTAATTCAAAGATTAGTAATTTTGACATTCAATTAATATAATTAATGTTATTTTATAAGTTAAATTTCGTTACACAGCGACTGTTTCAGATTAGCTGTAGGAGTACTGTCCCAGCTGGCAGAGGTTCACCGGGGAACTCTTAAATACCGCTCCACTTCAACCGTAGTTGTGGTGACAGACAGACTCTTTACTGGCTTGTCTCTAACACAGTTTTTGCATATTGAAATAAAATCATAAAATAAAATTAATTAACATTATTGACGTCCAAAATTCCTAATTTTTGGCGTAAATAATTGAAACGATCTTCTGCTAGAGGTTTTGTGAAAAAATTAGCTAATTGATTCTCAGTATCTATGTACACAAGGTCAATATCTCCATTTTGATGATGATCTCAAAGAAAATGATGTCGGATCTCGATATGCTTAGTACGAGAATAACATACTGGATTCTTAGTCAAATTAATAGTGCTCGTGTTATCACAGAAAATGGGAATGTGTGTGTAAAATAAATCATAGTCTTCTAAGGTTTGTTTCATCCACAAAATCTGAGCACAACAACATCCTGCGGCGATATACTCAGCCTCTGTTGTTGATAGGGCTACAGAATTTTGCTTTTTACTAAACCATGAGACTAAAGCCTTGCCTAAGAAATGACATATGCTACTGGTACTTTTTCTATCAACTTTGCATCCAGCAAAATCTGCATCCAAGTAACCAATAAGGTCAAAGGACTTAGTTTTGGGATACCATAAGCCAACAGAAGAAGTGCCCTTAAGGTATCGAAAGATACGCTTAACTGTGCACAGATGTGACTCCTTTGGATTAGCTTGAAAACGTATACACAGGCAAACACTAAACATAATATCTGGACGACTAGCAGTTAAATAAAGTAAACTACCGATCATACCTCGATACTTACGTGTGTCGATCGGCTTGTCTTGTTCATCAATATCAAGCTTTGTTGAAGTTGTCATCGGAGTGCCAATAGGTTTGACATTGTCCAGATCAAACTTCTTTAGCAAATCTTTTGTGTACTTGGCTTGATTTATAAATGTCCCATTGTCAGTTTGTTTGATTTGCAGTCCGAGAAAGAATTTTAGCTCTCCCATCATGCTCATCTCAAACTCATTCTGCATACACTTAGAGAATTCTTGACACAGAGATTCATCAGTAGATCCAAATATAATATCATCAACATAGACTTGTATTAAGAGAAGCTTGCCATTAAAAGACTTAATAAAAAGTGTAGTGTCAACCTTGCCTTTTAAAAAACCGTTGTCAAGTAGGAAAGAGCTTAGACGATCATACCAAGCACGAGGGGCTTGTTTTAATCCGTACAAAGCTTTCTTCAACTTAAAAACATGATCAGGGTTTTTAAAATCTGTGAAACCCGGAGGTTGTGCTACAAAAACTTATTCTTTTATAAAACTATTTAAAAATGCACTCTTGACATCCATTTGAAATAATTTGAAATTATGAAAACATGCAAATGTACATAACATGCGAATGGATTCTAATCTCGCAACTGGGGTATAAGTCTCATCGTAGTCGATACCTTCTTCCTGATTGTATCCTTGAGCTACGAGTCGAGCCTTATTACGAGTCACTAAACCATTCTCATTCAGTTTATTTCGGAATACCCAACGTGTGCCAATGACCGGATGATCAATAGGCTTCGGAACAAGTTCCCAAACTTGATTCCGTTCAAATTGGTTTAATTCCTCTTACATAACATCTATCCAAAAACTATCACTACATGCTTCATCAATAATTTTGGGTTCTAGCTGTGAAATGAATGCAACACTAGAAACAATATCTCTACTGGATGTACGAGTACTTACACCTTTGTTAATATCACCAATTACCAAATTCTTTGGATAATCAGCCGTAAATTTCAATCTTTTCGGCAGACTCTGAAGGTAGCTGGTTCCTGGATCTTCTCTAGGAGGATCAGCTAGTGCCGAGCTTGGTTGAGAATCAGCTGTTGTTGAGCTTGGTACAGTTAGATCTTCGTCATTGTCATCGATAGTCATTTGATTTAGTTCATCAAAAGTGACGTTGATTGACTCTTCGATGATCATGGTTCGTTTGTTGAAGACTCTGTATCCTTTGCTCTTGGCCGCATAACCGAAAAATATGCCTTCATCGGCCTTTTCGTCAAACTTTTCTAAGTTGTCTTTTGTATTAAGAATAAAGCATTTACAACCAAATATTCTAAAAAATAAAACTGATGGAATTCTATCAAACCATAACTCAAATGGAGTCTTCTTCGATTTGGGTCGGATTAGAACTCTATTGAGAACAAAATAAGCTGTATTGACAGCTTCAGCCTAGAAATATTTGGGTAGACTAAACTGGTTTAACATTACTCTAGCCATCTCGGATAGAGTTCTGTTCTTATGTTCCACAACTCCATTTTGTTGTGGAGTCCTAGGACAGGAGAACTCGTGTACAAAATCGTGTGTGTCACAAAATTGCTCAAACTCTGCATTCTCGAATTCGCCGCCATGATCGCTTCTAATACGAGTGATCATGTTACCTTTTTTATTCTGTACTTTCTTACAAAAGGCGACAAATTCGGATAATACATCATTCTTGCGTGTCAAGAAGTATACCCACGTGTATCTAGAGTAATCATCTACAATTACAAAAGCAAAAAGCTTACCTCCAAGGCTAGCAACTCTGCTAGGACCAAATAAGTCCATATGTAGCAATTGTTGAGGTCTAGTAGTACATACTGCGTTTACTGACTTAAATGTGGATCTGGTAGCTTTGTTCTTTTCACATTGGCTGCATACCGAATCCTTCTTGAATGTTATGTCCGGTAAACCGCGTACTAGCTTTTTCGTGGATAATCTTGAGATTGTGTCCATATTTGCGTGACCGAGTCTCATATGCCACAGATTACTCTCATCACTTTTAGCCATTAAGCATCTACCTAAAATGTTAGTTTCTTCAAACAAATAGAAAACATATATGTTGTTTTCCCTGATACCTTCAAAGATAGTACTACCAGTTGAGCTATTAACTATAGTACATTTGTCTTTGCCAAAGTTGATGCCATAACCATGATCAGCTAGATGACTTACGCTGAGTAGATTATGTTTCAACTCGGTAACCAGACAGACATCCTTAATCACAGGATAGGGAGACTTACCAACATCACCGATACCAATGATATACCCTTTAAAGTTGTTACCGAAGGAGACAAAGCCTTCCTTCTTCTTCTTCGACAGTGTTGCAAATAATGTAGCGTCACCGGTCATATGTTGTGAACAACCGCTGTCGATGATCCATTTGCTTTTAGCATGTGAAAGGTGTTCCATCTACAAAATAGTTTGCAGATAAAACTTTTGGTACCCATTTCTTGTAGGTCCTGAAATGTTAGCTTTTGGTATCCATGCATAAATATTTAAATCAACAAGCTTTCTGATTCTACATGCAGAAGAAATATAACCAATGTGGCCACAATAATGATATTGTGCATGTTTAGTGTTGAAAGCTGAGTGATGTACACGGTTGGTAGGTTTAGGTTTTCTAGTATAGAAGAAAGCATACCTACAATCCTGTTTGGGCTTAACCTTTTGGAGTAAAGGTTTGATAGGGTTAGGTCTGACAGTGTTTGGTTTGGGAATGTTCCGATTTTTCGGTAAGGGACACGTGTTAGGGTAGGAAGCAGCAGTCTCAGACTATTTTCCTAACCTAATTTCCAATCTTTTGGAAGTGTCGTACAACTTAGTATAGTCAAAAGTGAGTGCTTCTATTATGACTTGTGCACTTTGAAGACTTTTCTTCTCTTTAGAAAGTTCTTCTTTAAGTTGGTCAATAACCTTGTCTTTCTCTTCAGATGACTTGGTAGTCTCGTGTAATAAGAGCTTAATAGAGGAAAGCTCACCAGACTCACTAACATTATTTCTAACCTCAGCTAGTAGGTCGGTAAGTCTTCCTATTTCACCTTTGTACTCTTTGAGTACCTTCTTAGAGGTCTGATATTTGCTACGTAGTTTCCTGTAATCACTTATCAGTTCACTGAAGGCATCTCCTAATTGCTCAAAGGTGAAGTCATCATATGTATCAACTACAGGTTCAGTAGGTACCTGATCGGATGCCATAAAGCATACATTTGCAGTGTCTTCTGATTGTTCATCTTCTGAGTCGCTGGCTTCACTCTCATGCCATATGCTGGTGTTGGCATATCTCAGAGATGTTGATCTCTTCAGGTTCCCTTTTTCATACCTGTTGCTCTTCTTGCTTGATGATGAGTTTGTAGGACAATCCTTCTTTATGTGTCCCTTCTTCTTGCAGCCATAGCAGACAGCATCATCTTGATACCAGTTGTTGCTGCTATTATTTTCTTTGGCTTTCTTCTCATATTTCATGAATCTTTTGAATTTTCTTGCAAGAAGTGCTTGATCTTTAGCATCAGATTCACTGCTGTCTGAATCACCTTCAGCAGCTTTTCTGTGCTGAGCCTTGAAAGCGATTGTCTTCTCCTTTGGTGCAGGCTCTTCAAAATCTTGTAGCTCCAGTTCATGAGTGAGTAGCTTACCCATGAGTACTTCGAGGGACATAGTTGTGAGGTCGTTTCCTTCAATGATCGTAGTAGCCTTTGGAATCCAGTTCTTGGTAAGTGCTCGCAAGAGTTTGCGAATCTTTTCATGGTTACTGTAATCTTTGCCTAGGGAGGACAAAGGATTTACAATATCCAAGAATCTTTCGAACATCTGAGTAACTGTTTCGTTGGGCTTCATCTTGAACACCTCATACTCTTGAGTAAGTCTGCTGACTTTTGATTCTTTGACTTGAGCCGTGCCTTCATGTGTGACTTCAAGAAGCTTCCACACTTCATTAGTAGTTATGCAGATAGATACCCTGTTAAATTCAGTTCTGTCTAAAGCACAAAATAAAGCGTTAATAGCATGTGCGTCAAGACTGGCATTTTTCTTTTCTTCCTCTGTATATCTGTTATGGGGTTTTTCAACTAAAACTCCATCAACATTTATACGAGGTGGCTTTTGATAGCCATCAATAACAATAGACCATAAATCAAAGTCAAGTGATTTCAAGAAGAAACTCATCCGTGTTTTCCAATAGGTATAGTTCGTACCATCAAACAGTGGAGGTCTGTTTGTGACCTGGCCTTCACTTATGAATTTCACAGTTACCATGTGTTGTGCTGTGATCTATATAACAATTAGTTAAATGAATAAATAATTGCAATATTACCTTGCTTTACCTGTAACACCCGCTCTGATACCAATTGTAGAAACAAAATCGTAAAGCACAATACTCTAGAGGGGGTTGAATAGAGTTGGCAGCGAAAAAATGCTAATTAAAAAATGTTAGCAGCAAGATCACAGAATAATAATCACAACTAAATAATGTAAAGGTAGAGATAAGAAAGCAAACGTAAAGACAGCGATGTATACTGGTTTCTCTCTGTTGAGGACTAATCCAGTCGGTAGAACTCTTGCTACCAGTTGAATCTACTATTGGCAAAACCGCAAGTTTTCTTACGAAGTCCTTGCAACTTCTACAACGCGAGCTTTGATACGAAGAACTCGTCCAACTTCAATTTTGAAGAGTTGAATCTTCTATCAAGCCTCTGATTACAATCACTCTGAAACTTCTAGACCGTACCGCATTGGCAAATCGACTAGAGGATTGTAACTGGCTTGGGATCTGAAATTTGAAGCTCGAGAAAACTCTTTGGAAGACTGAAAGCTTTTTAGAAGAGAGAAGATTGAAAGTGAATCAGTGAGTTAAAACGATCGAAATCCTTCTCTATTTATAGGAATTCCAAAGACAGAATTCGGGCAGAATTCGGGCAGAACTCGATGAGAAAATCTCGGTCAAATCCGCAGCTACAGGAGGACCAAGTTCTAGTGAATTCAAAAAACAAAACGGCTACTAACCGAACTCTGGCCGAGTTCTGTCAGGGTTAGGTTAGGTTTTTAAAAATAGTTTTTGGGGATTTTTGAAAACCTTTTTGAAAACCTTTTTGAAGCTTTTGTTAATATGAATGTTTTTCAAAACTAAGGATATTTTAAAAACATTTTGAAATCATTTTGGAATAGCCTATTTGCCAGTACGACTCGGTATACAACGTATTCCTAGACTCAATAAAATAAAAAATACATTGCTTAAAGAAATACAGACTCGAACATGCAAACATTGCTTCGGTCTTGAACTGAGTAGATAGCTGTTCTTGATCATGTCCAAGAGTCCGAGATATCCTGACTAGCTTCATATATCGAGATAGAGTTTGATCAATTATTAAAATCAGTTTGACCATATGACCAATGGGCCAACAGTGTGTCCTATGCTAAATGCAACAATCATCATTCTATGATATTAGAGGTGATAAGCCGGGAACCAATCTAGAATAGAAGCTGATAATCATATTATTGTGCCCAAAAATTGTGTTATCCAAAATCTTTACCTCGCCAGTCAGCGTAGCTACAATAATCCCCGGTCCCATATTCATGTTATATAGATCTACAATTATGTTTTTCGAAATAACCGCCTTGCTAACTAGCATGGCTGCAAGGAATCCAAAATTCCGTAACTAAGATACATAAATCCATAAACATGTGATCAAGAATTTTGTCTCGCTAGCTAATATGATCGTGATAAACTCTAGACTCCACAACCAGGACCTCGCCGAGTATGAACTACAAGAATATACCTTTGATATAGTCCACAAACTTAATACAACTTCAAAGTCAACAACGACCATCAAGAATAAATTTCAACAACAAACAAGGAAGAGTAGATGAAAACAAGTGGAACATATATATATATATATATATATATATATATATATGACGTACACATACTCTAGTGGAACCTACACACATACACCCACATTACAATACATGCTCTAATACACACTCAAATATAGGGCACAAACACACACACACACACACACACACACACACACACACACACACACACACACACACACACACACACACTAAAATATCCCTAATCATGACACACACACATAATCTATATGTATATACATAATTAGACACATAGAGATACACACACATACATATACATATAGGTATCCACGCAGGTAGACACACATGTACAACCAAATTTAATCTTGCGTATCATGAGATACCATGACACAACATCATGTATCCTATGTAGGACACATACATCAAATCTTGACTCAAGTAGGACACAAAAATCCCTATGGGGACACGTATCAAAAACTTGGTACAGAAGTTTGTGATACGTCCAAGATACTCTATCAAACCTTGACCGAATCCTACCAAACTTCATAGGCAAGCCTAAAATATACCTATAAACATAATTAGTACAATTCTAAGCTAGTATCAAGTGTCATGTGCAATCGGACATGTGCACCACAAGTGTAGGATGCCCAAAACCCCCAAATTAATCATATGTCCTACAGTAACATGACACAATCTACTCGTATCCATTTGTAGACACATTACTAGCCACACACATCATTCACATGTCCCTTTAGCCTATCAAAATATATGACAAATACTTGGTGCGCCATTATCAAATTTTTTTTAAAATGGCACAAAAAGCCTATGTAACTTTACCAACATGGCCATTATAGCCATGTTCTTCCCCCTATGGGTACCCCTAATCTATTGGTGAGTTTCGTAATAGTGTCATGCATGCAATGATGTCTAAACTAGGAGAAATGACAAGTAGTTTTCCTATTGGGAGATGAATTTCCAATGAAACATCCAAAGATGACTCAAGTGTAAAGTAGGACACAATCCTCCAAGCTTTTAGCCTCATCTTCTTATGCTACTTGGTTCCCAAGCTCCTTGGCTTCTTGGATGAAGAATAGAAGAGGATTGAGAGGAATAGGTGAGAGAATGGATGAGATTTGAAAGAAATGGTAGAGAAATAGCTCTATTTGGAAGAGAACACCAAAATGAGAAAAATGAGAGTTGAAATAAAGAATTTGGGGTCTCTCTCCATACATGACTACCATATAGGGCTAGTTTTAGCTAATCTAGAATGTCCTACATGCCCCCTAATGTTGTCATGAAGGTTAATTACTATGTGGAAGGGTTTGGAACTATTTTTGTAAATAGTCTAATCTCTATTCTAATTAATTGGTCATGACTAATGAGTCTAATTGGGTCTAATCAAATGAGCTGGTCTATGAGTCATGTCATGCTAATTATTGGGTTCTAGTCAAGTGTCTAGGATAACCGGCTCAATAACACGAGTCTCCAATTAGGCTAGCCAGTAACCGTAATTACTCACACAATATTAATAAATAATAAAGCATAATATAATATAAATATAAAATGAAAAAAATACCCCTCTTTCGGATTTAGGTAATTACATACTCACCACCCCATACTTGGGACATTGCATCACTTGTTCAACATTTACTATCATAGCTTACAAGGCATCATTTGATTTACAACATAATTCTAGCCATGTGATAATTTATCTTCCAATATCTTTCTGGTTCTTACTAAGCATCTTCTATTAAGCACCAAAGGCAATAACAAGTCATTCTGTGTTACGCCTGATGATCAAGGATCATCGAATGATCAAAGCCACTCACTTGTTGGCAAATGGCCGAGAGAAAGAGGTCTTCAACGCAACGTCAAGCTCGGTTCACTGCGTTAGCACCTTCAATGGCACCAACATCTAGTCAGAATACTTCTTTCTTTTTCTCTTAGTGAGTGGATATGATTGCACAGACAGTAAAAGTAAATCCATGAAATCATTCATCGAAAACATTCACGAAAATGCACACAAAAGCCAACAACGAAATAGAAAACCAGTAGGACTACCGTCTCGGGGCAAGGGAGTCTTATATATAATTCTTTTGCCAAGACGCTCACCACTGCATCTTGGGCATCATTTCAAAAGTGTCCAATCCATAACGAGGAAAAGATATTAATTCATTATCCCGCGATCCTGGCAAATTTCTCAAGTAAAGTTTCCCCAACCTTATCCAACTCGGCCATTTGGCCGCTAGTCCCATCCGTGCTCCTCAACGGGATATATCTGGACACTACATCTTCAACCACCAAAAACTTTTCCCAAATTCCTAGTTTCTTAAACCCTAACCCTAAATCTATCTATTTTTAGGGTTTCGAACCTAAATCTCTAGGATTTGTGGAGCTTTTGAGGTTTTTTCCATTTACATCAATTCTTTGAGATAATTTCTTCACTTTTCTTCTTTAAATTTTAATGGCCACCTAGATTTACTAAGAAGAAGAGAGGAGATGGTGCTTCAATTTCGAGTCCATCATATGATCCTCTTGAGAGTCTCTTTACTTCTCCTCTTTCTTTCGATAAGGATGATTATGATTCTAGCTTATTTGTATATTTCAAAACCTTTAATGCTTGGTTTCATGATTTCCACAAAAGATCTATTTGTCCTAGAAATACTATTAATTTTAATATATTTTTAGAGTATTGCTTGACCTTTCAGAATATTGGCCTACATGAATTAATGGAAGTTGTCAACCCAATTTATGGCAATGCAGTTCGCATGTTTTACTGGAACTTGTAATATTCACATGGCATTATGTATTCGTCTGTCTACAGAATCGAGATGGAATTTGATGATGACGACTTGAGTGAATGACTCCAAGTTCCCAATACTGGAGATGCTCTTGTTGACATCACCAAAGTTCATTTCGTTCCCGACTTGAACTTAGAAACCTTCAAGGACGCAATGTGTGCTCCAACTCTCAGACCCTCGGGATAGATCATGTCACGGTACTTGAACCATAACTTTTATGAAGTCCATCGAATAATCATGGTTTGCCCAAAACGAGATCTACCAATGAGATCACGTATTTGGAAATGTCTGCATTGTATGATATTCATTTTGATATTTCTTTCATTATTTCCAAAAATATGATGGCGTCTATGATCAACTGTAAGAAGGACGTTCGAAACCTTAGCTACCCAAAGATCCTTCCTATCATCTTTCAAAGATATGACATTCCTTTAGATTCTTGTTCCATTGATGAGATCCCGTTAGAAATCTACAGGTCTTGTTGGTTTCCTCCTCCTCCTCATGTAGTTGGTGCCAGAGGTGTTCCACCTGTCACTTAGGTTCCTCAGTATGGTATAGCCCTTGTTGATGTCCCTCATGCTCATACCATAAATCAGCTTTATGCCTTGATGACTCTTCAAAGCAAGCATTTTGAGGCTCATTATAAACTTGAGGATGAGCATTATTAGGTAAAGCACATTCGTCGAAGAGATGCTGACTACTATATCACCTACCAGCTCTAGACCTTACGAAATGGTATTGCTGATACTCAATTGATTCTGATCCATCATCCTTCTGGTCCCACTCCTTTGCTCCATCATCTAGACTTCGAGGACCCAGATTTGATGACCGTCAGGCTCGAATATATTTTGATTCCACTGCAGCTTACGTTGATCTAAACCAGTCTGCTGATACTAGTGAAGATACTAGCTGACGAGGTATTTGGACATTTGGCATTGAGAGACTGATGCTGATGATGATGTTTAGTACTTTTTTATGCCATTATGTAGTATGGCTTAGACCGTGATTATGCATTTATTTTCAAATTATGGTTAAGTCTCTTTCATAATTCCATATTATCTTAGTAGTTTTTATGTATTCCATGCTATTGCTACTACTGTTTGGTTCAGTTCTACTATTTATTGTTGGCATTATCTTTACGATGTTTATAAGTATTGTTATCTTTTCTCTGTTTGTTGTTTATGCTCACTATTTCTGGGGAGCATCCATTTTGTACAAAGAAAAAGGGGGAGAAAGAGTTAAAGAATACCAAATACAAAGACATCAAATCAATATAGTCAAAAGGTATAAAATTTAAAGTTAATTTTGATATTATTTGGTATAAACTCAAAAGATTGTTAACTACCAAAATGGGGGTGGTTTTTGGCCCATTGGTCATAGTCACACCTGATTTAGATAATCAAAGTAAACTTTGGTTGATACGCAAATAATATGTGGCTACAGGTACAAACGCAGAACGTCTACTTTCACACTACTGCCATTCATTGTCTTTGTCAAACAAAGATTACATATATTGATGAAGACATTTTTTATACTTTATTCTATATTTTACACTTTATTGAGTCTAAAAAATGTGTGTTCGGTCGGATTGGCAGCTGGCTATGCTACTAAAGTCCACTTTCAAAATAGCCTACCTATCCACAAAATATCCTATTCTATATTTCATGCTAGCCAAAAAGCCTAATACTCAAAGAACCAAAAAGTCCATCTTTATTAAGAACTCAAACTGTTCAGGAAACTACCCAACCGAGTTCGACCCGAGTTCGAATCAAGGTTGGACCAAGCTCGGTTAGTTTGTTCCTGACCTTTAGTGGTCTTCGTAAATATCTTCAACAAACGTTCAAATTATGAAATATCTGCACCTAAAATTAGTATATATCATTGTGTCATGAGTTTATTTTTCTAATGTTCTTTAAATACATATTTAATTTCTATACAGTTTGTTATCATCTGCTTAACACTTATTACCAATTGACACAACATATAGTTTTAATATGGTCATTTTTATTCCGCTGCACACACGAACTCTATTCACCCCCTAGAGGTGCTCGACATTCCTACAACAATGAAGATCAAAAGCTTGACTAAAAACAAAACTATAGCACCAACCACAAACGGAGATATTGGTAGGCTAGGGTGGGCTACAATCCACCCAATTTTTTATCTTTTATATATGTCAGCTTATATTCATTTTTTTCATTTTAAAATCCAGCCCACACTAATCGTCAACAATAAATACTTCAGTTGTCTTTCTCTTTTTTGAATTCTAGCCCATCCCTCTTACTATCACGCTTATACGATACATGAAAAGCAATGTACACTACAAATTGTTCCTTTCCTAGAACCCCGCTATCGAGCGCCCTCCTCCCCCTCATCCTCTCTCCCCGTAGGAACACTTCTCCCCCCTCTCTCTCTCTCTCTCTCTATATATATATATATATATATATATATATATATATATATATGCCAATGCGGTGTGAACAGAACTTGAGTTGTCCTATGAGGTGCGATATTGAATTGGCCCATATGCCTTAAAAGAGGATTCTCATGTAAGGCCTGAACCAATTTCAATTATCTGCACATCATAATCCCACCTCCTTCCCGATGTGGGACTAAATTACCATCACCACCAACTTTTTGAGCGCTCCACCAGAAACGAGATACAATCCACCAATCTTCACCTTAACTCATTTCAGCTAGCCGAATAACCTTAGCCCCCTTGCTACATTTGTCCGTTCCCGCTACCCGAACAACCTTAGCACCCCTGCTACCTCTTGTTCGTTTTCGCCAGCCGAGCACCCAGGAGATCCAACATATTATCATCTCGATACGTTCGACTACAAAACCAAAATTACACGTTCATCCACCCCACCATTGTGTGCCACCCACAACGTCTTGCTCCACCTTGGGCTGGTCAAACACACCTTTGATGCTAGTCCGTGTAGTTGTATATGCTCCTAACTCCACCTTGAGAAGAGAGCCTTTATATCCGTGTATATGCATGAATATTCAGCATAATCTGTCTCAAACTAATTAGAGCCGCTCAAATCTGCCCCATAACCTTGGGCTATGATACCACTTATTGAAAATGATATGTGATCCAAACTGAAGTTGGTCCATGAGATACGATATTAAACTGGGCCCATATGCCTTAAAAGAGGATTCTTATGTAAGGACTGAACCAATTCCAATTATCTACACCTTATGATCCCACATTTACCATCTCCGTTGTCACCCCCTTTTTTAGCGCTCCACCGAAAACGAGATACAATCCAACATGCATACATACATACATACATACATACATACATACATATATATATATATATATATATATATATTACATATATATATATATAACTCAATATATATATATATATATATAACTCAACTTCTTTTCTCTTCGCTATTTTCTCTTCAATCGAGAACCCCCATCATAACCGAGAACGTGTCATCATCGTGGAATTACAATGGCAACCGAATGAGGAGCTACAACAACAGCATCAAGCCCCGTTGTTGGCACTTCCCTCATCATCTAAATCCCTGCACCTTAGGTAAGTTTTGTCACATTGTAGATTGTAACGCCCCAGAACCAGAATACTGGAGAGCGGGGGCGTACATAGCCAGCTACGTATATTAAAGTGCAACCCACCTCGCTATACGGTCATGACTATCTAGATACATGAGGGTTTAACTACAAACCAACAGTCTCCTATGGTTATGAACAAGCCTATTATCTCAATCTCAAGCAAGCAAAAATAGTTACAAGATGTCAGAGCACCAAATATATAATAGCAAGGCGTCCCATACATTACATATTGGATGATCATGAAGCTAGTCATACAAAATGTCAGGACTAGCAAGAGTTTCAGTCATACATGATCAACCCTAGGATTTGCTAATCATGTTACAGCCTGTAGGCAGATAGTAAATAAGGTGCAATACGAGCTAACACGTGCTCGTCGACTAAACGCCTCAAAAGAATAATTTTACAATAAAGTGGAAGGACAAAAAGAAATCCACTCGTTGCTAGGGTTACGCCTAGTGGTCACCATCTAGCTGGAAGGTAGGTAGATCCTCTGGAGTTACTCCGATATCTGGCCATACAAAACCAGCTGGGTCAGACCCCAGAAAGAGTAAGTGCCACAGAGGAGGCTTCTCTTAGGAACTAAAACCAGCATATAATAATAGAATATTAAAGATAATAAATAAAGAACTGATAATAATAGAGATAACAACAGTAAACTGAGTACGTGGAAACCATTCAAGTAGCCAGGTTACAACTCTTAAACCAAACAAGGACTAGGGTTGTAACCCTTCACCTGAATAGAAACCCGTCTCAACTACTTGTTGGTAAACAAGAACATAGGGTGAAATAAGTCAATAAACGAAGAGAGGAAACAGAACTGCTCCGGAAGCCAGGTTACAATCCTTAAACCAAACAAGGACCGGGATTGTAACCCTTCGCCTGAACAGAACTGGACCCCTGATCTTTATTGTTAAGGCCAGTATAAATAATCCTGTTACTGAGGTAAGGTAAAACATGACAAGCATGGCAGTGGACGCAATAAGACAATAAACGAAGAGAAGAAACATAACTGCTCCGGGAGCCAGGTTACAATCCTTAATCCAAACAAGGGCCGAGATTGTAACCCTTCGCCTGAACAGAACTGGACCACTGATCTTTATCGTTATGGCCAGTATGAGTAATCATGATATTGAAGTATGGTAAAACATGATAAGCATGGCATGGGGAGCAATAAGAAAATAAACGAAGAGACGACACAGAACTGCTCCGGGAGCCAGGTTACAACCCTTAAACCAAACAAGGACCGGGGTTGTAACCCTTCGCCTGAATAGAACTGGACCCCGGATTGTTATTGTTAAGGCAAGCATCAATAATGATGTCATGTCACAATCTTGCACAGGATCAGGATAAGACTAAGCTGGAATAAACTCCATCCAATCAATCACGGCCAATCAAGAGTACGACTTGATACTTTTAACTAACTAGGGTTATCACAGGCCTAGTTACTAGCAAGATGTAATGCGATTATCCCAACAGCCATAAGCCATACAGACCATCCGGTTATCCAGGTCGAATGTCCGTTTATGAAGAATGCAACACGTGACTGTGTGCTGGAAATGTGCCCTACTCGTCGGTAGGCTACAAGTCCACTGAATGCGCCCAGATAACGGGATTGCCTGTAGCTGGAAATCTCTTCATGACTACTGAATTATTCAAGTTAATTAGCCTTAGTCAATTTCAGTAGGTATCCCTGACCATGGTACTCAGGGATCCCCATCATAGACATTATCCAAGACAGTACCAGTTTATTTATACAAACATAATTACCTACGGTGTCCAGGTCTTTCATACTTGTTATGTCAAGCTAGCTGTCATAACAGCATGTCGAGATATATCATGTCAGTTTACTTGTTAAGAGTGTGCCACGGCGGGCCACTATCGTGTTCTATTCTTACCTTATCGTGAATGAGAGAAACTGACATAAAATAACTAGTGACACATTCTTGAAGCTAAGGAAAAGATCTACAACTTTCATATTTTGAGTCTTTCAAGATTCTAGCTACAAAACAACTTAAACATACAAAAACAGTAAAATAGAGCAATTCTGGCGCATGGGATTCCTGGACCATCGGCGCATGGGATTCCTGCACCATCGGTGCGTAGGATTCCTGCGCAATAGGCGCGTGGGATTCCTGTACAATCGGCGCATGGGAATGCCTGCACAATCGGTGCGTGGGAATTCATACACAATCGGCGCATGGGAATTCCTGCACCATCGGCGCGTGGGATTCCTGCACAATCGGCACGTGGGATTCCTGCACCATCGGCGCGTGGGATTCCTGTGCAGTCGGCACGTGGGAATTCCTGCACAATCGGTGCGTGGAATTCCTGCACCATCGGCGCGTGGGATTCCTGCGCAATTGACGCGTGGGAATTCCTGTACAATCGGTACGTGGGATTCCTGCGCAATCGACGCATGGGATTCCTGCACCATCGGCACGTGGGATTCCTGCACCATCGATGCGTGGGATTCCTGCACAATCGGCGCGTGGGATTCCTGCACAATCGGCATGTGGAAATTCCTGCACAATCGGCGCGTGGGAATTCCTGCACAATCGGCGCTTGGAAATTTCTGCACAATCGGCGAGTAGAAATTCCTGCACAATTAGCGCGTGGGATTCCTGCACCATCGGCACGTGGGATTTCTGCACCATCGGCGCGTGGGATTCCTGCACAATCGGCGCGTGGGAAAAACTCACGTTGCGTCTTCAGTATATGCACGTAGGTTCCCTACGCGCATGACACGCTCGGAGTTAAGGGATGCGTTGCCGGGACTTCACAGCGTATGGCCTCCCGACGCATGGCCTCCCGGGCGCATGGGGGTCATCGTCCCCAAACAGCAAGTTCAACCATAGAAGTTCCGAAAACTTGTAATGGCCATAACTTACTCATCCGAAGTCGAAATCAAGCGAAACAAAAGCCAAAACTGCATGAAATTGAATTCTCTATAACATAAAACCATTAGTTTTCAAAAATAACTAAGTTTTAGAGGTCAAAACCAAAAAAACCGAAAAGTTACAAACTTAGATCTACAAGAATCCATCCATCAAATCCAAAAATATCAAGTTCTAAAGAGGCTTAGAATCAAGTAAAGAAGAGAATGGAACAATAAAACTTGAGATCCATCATGAAGCAAGTTTGCACTTGCCTAAGCTCTCTCTCTCTCCCTCCTGATGGTTGAAGAAGTAATGGTGGAGAGTAAATGAAGAAGGAAGGAAATAATGATGAGAGAGAAAAGGAAGGGGTTATAAATAAGGAGGGTGGTGGTAGGTAGGAGGGTTCACCTTTGGTTCATGATGAACCAAAGCAATCCAAGCCAAGCCGAACCAACCCAAGAATAAACCAATCAATGAAATGCTAGAATAAATCAAGTAGGGAGACATGCAATACGGGTCAATTTACGTATACGTATACCAAGATCGCAATACGAACCACAGGCATTACAACTATACCCACCTTAAAATAATTCTGTCCTCGAAATTTAATTAAGAGGCTAGAGGGACAAGAACAAGCTATACTATTCACAGACAAGCTATACTAATCAAGCAATCAATTAATTATCCATACAAGCAAGGAATCGAAGGCATGAGGCATAAGAAAGATATTATACCTCACGAGTCAAACAGGTCGAGATATCGCGATCGGATATCATCCTCACGCTCCCACGTTGACTCACCCAAAGAATGATGACCCCAAACAACACGGACTAAACTAATAGTCTTGTTCTTGAGTACCTTCTCTCTCCGGTCCAATAGAGACACGGGCCTCTCCTCATACGAAAGGTTGGTACCAACAACTAATTCCGAATGATCCAGGATGTGGCTCGGGTCCAGGATATACCATCGTAGTTGGGATACATGGAATACGTCATGCACCTCACGTAGCGATGGTAGAAGAGCGAGATGATAGGATATATCTCCTACTCGCTCCAGAATGTCAAATGGCCCTATATACCTAGGACTAAGCTTTCCCCGCACGCCGAAACGAATGATGCGACGGTTAGGCGAAATTCTCAGGAATATATGGTCACCGACCGAGAATTCAAGGGGGCGCCGATGAGAATCGGCCCAATGACGCTGGCAATCTTGGGCAACTCGAAGATGATCTCTGACTCTCCTGACCACTTCAACGGTCTGAGCAATCATTTCCGGACCGAGCATCTGTCTCTCTCCGACATCGTACCATGCTAGCAGCGATCGGCACTTCCTACCACACAATGCCTCGAATGGTGCCATCTGGATACTGGCCTGGAAACTGTTGTTGTACAAGAACTCTACCAGGTGCAGGTGATCTTTTCATGAACCACCGAAGTCGAGGGTACATGATCGCAACAAATCTTCAAGGGTCTGGATCGTACATTTCGACTGGCCATCTGTCTGCGGGTGATAAGCTGAGCCGAACTGGAGGCGAGTTCCCAAAATCTCTTGCAAGATACGCCAAAAGTGCGACATAAATCTGGAATCTCTGTACGAGGTGATACTGACTGGTATACCGTGAAGCCTGACGATCTGCCTGAGATACATCTCTGCTAGCTGAGCCATCGGCTGACCGACTCTGAACGGAAGAAAATGAGCCACCTTCGTGAGCCTGTCTATAATAACCCAAATAGCATCTCTGTCAGCCGGGGATCTAGGTAATCCAGTCATGAAATCCATGGTTATATGCTCCCACTTCCATTCTGGAATTGGCAAGGGCTGAAGAAGTCCAGCTGGCCTCTGATGTTCAGCTTTAACTTGTTGGCAAACCAAACATCGAGAGACGAATCGGGCTATCTTCCTCTTCATGCCATTCCACCAAAAGTGCTGACGGATATCACGATACATTTTCGTACCGCCGGGATGAATGTAATACTGTGATCTGTGAGCCTTTATCATGATCTCCTGTCTGATATCTCCTCTGGATACACAAAGATGCTTTCCATTTCGAAGTGTACCGTCTTCATGGATACATAACTCTTGTCTTCGTTCTGTCTCACACTCTGCTATGAGTCGCTGAAGCTTGGAATCTGCTGACTGTGCCATCCGGATCCACTCGACTATAGTGGACTGAACTTGCATGCTGGCCATCAATGCCACACTGGTAGGAAGGACAACTTCTATATTCATCTTCTGAAGATCTGCTAACAGCTCTGGTTCCGCTGTTGGGAAATAGACTCCGGCTCTCCTGCTCAATACATCTGCTACAACGTTGGCCTTCCCTGGGTGATACTACAGGTTGACATCATAATCTACAAGCAACTCTAGCCACCTCCTCTGACGCATGTTAAGATCCTTCTGGGTGAACACATACTTCAGGCTCTTGTGGTCGGTAAAAATCTCTACCTTATCTCCGTGCAAGTAGTGCCTCCACAACTTAAGTGCAAACACTACTGCTGCCAACTCCAAGTCATGGGTTGGGTAATTCCTCTCATGATCACGAAGTTGTCGTGATGCATAAGCTATTACCTTCCCATGATGCATTAGAACACATCCTAAACCTCTGCCTGAAGCATCGCAATATACTGAGAATCCTCCAGTTCCATCTGGAAGCGTGAGAATGGGTGCCGTCATCAAGTCTCGCTTCAACTTCTAAAAAGAATCCTGGCACTCTGCTGTCCAAGTAAACTGCACATCCTTACGGGTTAACTGGATTAGTGGTGCTGAAATTCGAGCAAAGTTCGAAACAAATCGACGGTAGTAGCCGGCCAATCCAAGAAAACTATAAACTTCTGCAACCGTGCTGGGCACTGGCCATGTCTCAATGGCCACGATCTTTTGGGATCCACTTCTACTGCTCCTCTGGTGATGATATGGCCCAAGTACGAAATGCGATCGAGCCAGAACTCGCATTTACTAAACTTGGCATACAACTGGTGCTCCCTGAGAATCTGGAGGACAACTCTGAGATGCTACTCATGCTCTACTTCACTTTTGCTGTAGACCAGGATGTCATCTAGGAACACAATCACGAACTGATCTAAATAAGGCATGAAGATACGATTCATGAGGTCCACGAATACTGTCGGCGTATTAGTTGCTCCAAATGGCATCACAAGGAACTCCCAATGCCCATATCTCGATCTAAAAGTTGTCTTCGGTATGTCCTTCTCTCTGACTCTGATATGATGATATCCTGACCGCAAGTCAATCTTCGAGAACACTGCTGCCCCCTTGAGTTGATCAAACAAGTCATATGTCCTTGGGAGAGGGTATCTGTTCTTGATTGTTACTGAGTTCAAGGTACGATAATTTACACATAATCTGGACGTACCATCCTTCTTTTTCACAAGAAGAATCGGGGCTCCCTAAGGCGATCTACTTGTACGAACGAATCCCTTGGTTCTAAGTTCTTCAATCATCTTGTACAATATCTCTAATTCTGACGGCACCCTCCTGTAGACTCTCTTCGGGGAAAATATCTGGAAACTCCTCGACTATCCGAGGTAACTGTACTGCTGCTACTGCCATCCGCAACACTGGAGGAGAAGGTTCAACTTCGCCTCGGGAGAAGGAAAACTCCAGCTCGCCTGGAAGGCTAAAAATAACCCTGCCGATATGGCAGTCTATCCTAGCATATTGGTCCCTCAACCAATCCATCCCTAAGACTACATCATAATCGGCCATCGGGAACTCTATCAATCCAGCGAGGAACTCGCTACCGCTAACTACGATCCGACATGAGAAAAACACTCTATCTACTCCTACAAGTCCGTTACCAGTAAGTATGTTGAGCCTTACTGATAATGACTCAGGCTCCAGTCCTATCCATGTCGCAAATCTTACAGACATAAATGAATGTGAGGCACCAGAATCAAATAATACTGAAGCTGGAAAGGTGTTGACGAGAATAATACCTGCCACTACCTCACCTAGTGCTATTCCTTCTTCTTCCATGGTCAAAGCCAGCACTTGACCATGTCCTCTGGGTGCGGGTCCCCTCTGCTAAAAATTCCTCTGCCTGCTCTGGATCAGGGCTTGCGCTCGGGCATACTGCTGCGGTCTCTGCTGCTGGAATGCCTGGGCCAGCGTCAGCAATGGCCTCGGGAACGGGTACTACAGCAGCTGTTGCTGCTGGACTGGTGCTGGTCCTCTAATTGAAGGACTAGAGAAGGCCGATGACGAACTCCCCCTGTTTGGGCAGTTCCCTACCCTGTGGTCCGGGGCACCACAAACCAAGCACAAACCCTGTGCCCTGCGACACTCTGATACCACATGCCCTGGCTTCCCGCAGTGTGAACATCCCACTACGGAAGACTGCTTCTGCTGCTGAGGGTACGTCAGGGTGGAATGCTGAACCGATGTCACTGAGGCCGCCCGCCTCGGAGCTCCAATGGTCAAAGCCCTGGCTGTCGGGACTAGTGCTGATGACTGATTTATCTGGCCGTGAGATCGCTTTCGACCTCCGGTCCTATCCACGATCCTCTAGGAGGTATATTCATGCCTCCGGGCTGCCCTCGGTACTGCATCAAAAGTCTGATGCTCAAACTGCTCCACCGCCAATAAAATCTCTAGGTGGGCTCTATCGAACTCGGTCACCACCAAGGTAGGACCAAACCGACTAAGTCTCGAAAACTCGGCCGCATATCCGTCGACCGTCCTGTCCATCTGCTTTAGATTTGTGAACCTCGTCTGTATATCGTATCGAGCTACAACATCGAAATACTTGGTCTGGAATCTCTTCCTGAATACTGTCCATAAAATAGGGGCCACTAACCTGTCACGACCCACACCCTAGAGTAAGGGCACGAGACGTGGGTACGTCCAGCCTACGCCGCAATGTCGGTAATAGAATGCTGTCCTAGGTCAACATACATCTAACAATATAACTCTAAACAGTTTATACTTCCCGAATGGGGGTGACATAGAAGTAAATAAACTCAATCACAACTAAGGAAGAAGAAAGCACGATATGATATGGTACTCAAGAAAAACAGATGATAAAGTAGACTAACATAACATCCCAGCAATATCCAGAGTACAAACTCAGCTACAGTATATGAAAGAATATATACAAATCAAAATCTCTGAACAGAAGTAAAGTCTAGCTAAACAGTCTCATGACAACATAAAATAAGATAAGCGTAACTAAACTAGTCTAGGCAATGGGGGTGATGTCCTCAGCTAGAGCTGGGTCCTCCTGAGAGTCCAGCTCGTAAGTGTCGTCTAGGGCTGTCCCGTAGAAGGTATCCACACAGGCCTCCTCCTTGTCCTCTGTAATATTTTCAACAGGTCCTGTCAGGACAGAAGCGAGCACAGTACATCTCAACAGTTCATAGCAGGTTAGAAAATATAATCATGTAGTAAAATAAGATACAGGTACTGAAAGAAGTGCAGTATGTAAACAGAGAGAGAGCTGTAATAGAAATATCTACTATAAATAGAGACTAACAGTGGCTAGTGAGTCAGAGTACAATATAGACATGTAAATGGCATAGGAGATTCTGATAAGACACTATGGAAAGATTCTGATGAGATACTACTTGGGTATTATTCACATGTCTACTTCTACTTCCCCATACCCCTAATCAATACACAAGGATCCAACCAGATTATGTTATGATTCCATGCAAAGGCCCCCGAAGGGAACACAAAACTCTCAGTTTACACATTGAATCACTCAATACAGTTCATTAAAACCCAGTTTTCAGTCTAATTCCAATCTCAGGTTTTGAAGGAAACACAAAACTCAGTTATACACATTGGAAAACATCAATACACTTCATTGAAATCTCAGTTTTCAGCCATAGTATCAATTCCCAGATTTTGAATCTAACAAACTCCAAAACAGCCCCAATTTTGACACACACATAGAACACATATAGGTGCACATCATTAAGGTCTAAAACCAAACTAATTAACAGTGTAATTGGGTTAAAAAAATGATGTCAAATTCATATTTAAAAACTTGGAAACACTGGAATAAGGAGACTGATATTTAAAGTATCAGAAAATTGGGCAAACTGAGAAATGTGCATTTAATTTAAACTAAAACACAAATTCAGAGGTTGGTAATACAAGTATATATAGTGCACGTGTCCCTCAATATGTTTGTGCCCAAGAACAAGGATACGAACGTGTCAAAACAAATTAAAACACAAACAGTGCAAAAGCTGTAAAATTCCTCGTGCACGTGTTCACAGGGTTCGTGCACACGACACAACACGACACAGACCTCGTGGTCGTGTCCCAGTGTCGACTAGGTCTAGGTCTAGGGCTAGGACACCCTGACATGTGTCTATGATACGCGTGCGTGCAATACAACATGCGTATCAGTGCTCGAAAATGACTAAACCCAATTCAATGTAAATTTGATGCACGTATTCGTGCGTGTCCGACACGACACGTGACGGTCTGAGACTCGACACATGTTGTGTCAGTCATGAGTATGACCTATGTGTTAAGTGTCGCGTGTTGACGTGACGTGTCCTGTGAGTTGTGGCCCCCGAACAGCAGGGGATCAATCCTGTGCACGCACGTGTGGGCACCGCATGTCCGCGTATCCCCCGAGATCCGACACGACACGAAAACCTCACACAGATATTGAAAACCGAATAAACAAGATCAAAACCCTAAATCCTATTCAAATAGTTTGCACAAAAGAATCGAAATGCCCTTTGAGGCATTTCGACAAACACTTATGAACAGTGACTGATACGTGTCCGATACGGACACGTACAGTGCTCAAAACCTAGGGTTACCTATTCCTACAGCTAGGTTAGGCTTAGGGCTCCCTAGATATGGAATAAAAATAGAATTTCATGGAGTATTATGGAAGTTACCTATGGTTGCAAAATCCTCAAAAAACCCCAATAGAGAATGGTTCTCCAAGCTTCAAAACTCCTTTAAATTATCCCAAACCTGTGATGTGACTCCACAAACAGTAGAGGAACAGTATTTAGAGTGCTATGGAGGAAATCCCAATGAAAATAGACCTATATTAAATGATCTATGGAGAAAAGAAGTGTAGGCTCACCTTGTCTTGGGAAAAGAATGATAAACTATTGGAAGGAGGCTCAAATCCCCAAAATGATATTATATAGGGAAGGAGGACAAGCCTTGGCCGGCCACTAGGTTAGGTTAGGGTTTCTAGGGTGCATCCTAGGGCTAGGAATGAATCAAGGGTATTGTGTGGTCTAGAACAAAGGGCTATTTCCTAGTCTTAAGCAACTCACTTAACTTAACTAAACTTGACTTAAACCATTAACCAAACCATCTAATTCTCAAAATGGCTAACTAAAATTAGTTATGACTAATCTAGTTTAAGTCCAATCTAGGTTAGGCTAACCAAAACCACATGGCAAACAATTAACTAGGATTTAATCACACCATTTAAATAATCATTAAAAATTTCTAAATAAATTATATAAAATTCAAATAAATTCTAATAAATTCAAATAACCCCAAAAATGACAATAATACTCTCAAACTAGAAATGTGGTAGTGACAAATCTACCCTCCTTAAAAGAATTTTGTCCTCAAAATTGAAAGGCGAAATACAACTGATGAGAAGGATAGAAAATATACCTCACGGTCCAAAAAGATAAGGGTAACGCTCGCTCATCTCATCCTCCCGCTTCCAGGTAGACTCTCCTGGAGAATGATGCCTCCATGCGACGTGTACTAAGGGTATCACCTGGTTTCTCAGAACCTTCTTCCGTCGATCCAGAATCTCTACTGGCTGCTCTGGATAGCTGAGAGAAGGACCAACCTCAATCTCTGAATAATCGAGCACATGGCTAGTGTCAGCCACGTACCGTCTCAACTATGATACATGGAATACGTTGTGGACCCCCACTAGCACAGGCGGCAAGTCTAGCCTGTATGCAACGTCACCGACTCTTCCGCTGATAACGAAAGGGCCGATGAAGCGCGGGCTAAGCTTTTCGCCTCCACCAAAACGTATCGCACCACGAGTCGAAGATATCCTCAAGAAAACCTAGTCTCTGACCTAATCACAAGAAAGGTCTCAATTAATTATAGTAAACAAATATGATCAAAAACCACAAACAAACAAACGTAAATCTAATCCTACTCTAATCTGTACCTCAAACTCCAACGGCCTCCGGTGGCTATCGGTCCAGTGTCGATGTCTGTCCTGCGCCATGCGAAGTCTGTCCCTGATGAGCTTTACCTTCTCGGCTGCGTCAACAACCATCTCTGGCCCCAGTAAAGCTCGCTCTCCAACATCATCCCAAGATAAGGGTGTACGACACCTAAGCCCGTATAGAGCCTCGAAAGGTGACATCTCAATGCTGGCCTAGAATCTGTTGTTATAAGCAAACTCCACCAAATGAAGATGATCCTCCCAGGAACCTCCAAAGTCCAGGACGTACGTCCGTAGCATATCCTCAAGTGTCTGAATAGTCCTCTCCGACTGTCCGTCTGTCTGGGGGTGGTATGTAGTACGAAACTTGAGCTGAGTGCCCAAGCTGGTCTGCAGACTCCTCTAAAAATGGGAAGTAAAGCGACTATCCCGATCTGAGACGATGCTGACCGAAACCCCCATGAATCCTGACTATCTGCCGCATATACATCTCCACCAGCCTCTCTGTAGACGTACCCACCTTGAATGGCAAGAAGTGGGCCGATTTGGTCAACCTGTCAACGATGACCCAAATCGCGTCTTTTTCTCCTGGTGTACGCAGCAATCCTGATACGAAGTCCATAGTGATATGCTTCCATTTCCACTTGGAAATGGGCAGCGGCTGCAACAATCCACCGGGCCTCTGCCTCTCTGCCTTGACCTGCTGACAGACCAAGAACCTAGCCACGAAGCGAGCCACCTTTCGCTTCATTTCGGACCACCAAATATGCTCCTTCAGATCTCGGTACATCTTGTTGGCACCCGGGTGAATAGAGTACTGAGATCTGTGGGCCTCCTGCATAACCTGCTCCCTGAGATCTTCGCTGGGCACACATAATCTGGAACCGTGCCTCAAGGCACCATCCTCTGCAAAAGAAAAATCGCCCTCCAGCAATCCTGCTCGAACTTGCACTCGGAGATACCGCAGAGCAACGTCCTCAAACTGTGCTGACTTGATCCTCTCCACCAAGTCTGACTGAATCTGCATGCCCCACATCTGCATCTGCACTCTTGGCTTGATCACCTCAATCCCAAGGCTCTCCAAGTCTGCAAGCAAATGCCGATCCATGGTCAAACACATGGCTGTCGGATACCTACTCAAGGCATCGGCAACCACGTTGGCCTTCCCTGGGTGATATTGAAGTAGGATGTCAAAATCCTTCATCAACTCTAGCCATCTGTGCTGTGTCATGTTCAACTCCTTCTGAGTGAACACATACTTTAAGCTCTTGTGATCTGTGAAGATCTCCACCCTCTCCCCATACAGATAATGCTTCCATAACTTCAGAGCAAATATCACTGCTGCCAGCTCCAGGTCGTGAGTAGGGTAGTTCTTCTCATGGGGATGTAATTTACTGGAAGCATAGGCAATCAACTTTCCATGCTGCTGCAAGACGCAACCCAGCCCCTTCCCTGAAGCATCACTATAAATAGTGAATCCACCTGATCCTGAAGGCAATGTCAGAATTGGAGCTGTCGTAAGCCGCATCTTCAACTCATTAAAAGCTGCCTGATACTCCTCTGACCAAACATACTCAGCATCCTTCCGGGTCAACCGAGTCAACGGCTCTGCAACCCGGAAGAAATCCTGCACAAATCTCCGATAATATTCTGCCAGCCCCAGGAAACTCCTCATCTCTGCAACTGAAGTCGGCGCTGCCCATGCCTCAACTGCTACAATCTTCTTGGGGTCAACTGAGATACCATCTCCAGTCACCACATGCCCCAAGAAATCCACCCGGTCCAAGAAGAACTCATACTTGGAGAGCTTCCTGTAAAGCTGCTCCTTCTTGAGAATCTCCAGCACTATCCTCAAATGCTCCTCGTCCTCCTCCTCAGTCTTGGAATATAACAAGATGTCGTCAATAAAGACCACCACAAACTGATCCATATACTGGTGGAATACCTTGTTCATAAGGTGCATAAACACTGCTGGTGCATTGGTTAGCCCAAACGGCATAACCAAAAACTCAAACTGCCCGTACCGCATCCTGAAAGCGGTCTTGGGAATATCCTCCCCCTTCACCTTCACCTGGTGATATCCCGACCTCAGATCAATCTTGAAAAACACCCGAGCTCCGCTCAACTGGTCAAAAAGATCGTCGATCCGCGGCAGTGGGTATTTGTTCTTGATCGTGAGGTTGTTGAGTGCCCTATAGTCTATACACATCCGTACTGACCTATCCTTTTTCGGTACAAACAACACTGGTGCACCCCATGGCGATGAACTCGAGCAGATGAAGCCCTTGTCCTGTAGCTCATCCACCTGCTTCTTCAGCTCCACCAGCTCGCTGTTATTCACCCGATAGACATACTGAGAGATGGGCTCCGTTCCTGGAACCAAGTCTATCGAGAACTCTATGTCTCTGTCTGGTGGTAATCCTGGCAACTCCTTTGGGAAAACATCTATATACTCTGCTATCAAGGGGTATGGAATCGCCTGCTCCTCGACCGAGACTCCACAGAAGACTTCGCTGCTCTGCTCTGCCTGACGTCTGGAGTACTCGAACTCTGGCTCCCCCAGAGCTCCGAAGAGAACTCTACCCCCTCTGCAATCAATGCTGTTGTGGTGCATGCTCAACCAATCCATGCCTAGTACTATATCATAGTTCGGCAATGGCATTACGAGCAGGCTCACCTCCAACTCACGGCCTCCCAAAACTACTCTCTAACCCTTACAAACATCACTCACGAGGATAATGCCACCCCCGGTCGTGATCTTGTAAGTCCTAGGCAACGATTCAGCTATGATACTGTGTTTAATCGTAAAAGATACTGATATGAAACTATGCAAAGCACCGAAATCGAATAAAGCAAAAGCTGGACTGGAGTCGAGAAGAATCGAACCTGCAATCAGCTCTCCGATGGCCTCCGCATACACTACTGCCATGGCGAATCCTCGCCCCTGCTGGCCTTTCCTGGCCTGCTGCTAGTGCTGGACGAACCTCTGCTGTTGCGTCTGCAGGACTGCTCCCCTCTGTTGGCCTGCTGGAGCCCTGGCTCCTCCTCCCTGGCCTGCTCGTGCTATGCGGCACTCCCTCATCTGGAGGTCTGCTGAACCACACACCAGGCACTGGCCCAGCCTCTTTCAGCACTCGTTGAAGACGTGCCCAGGCTTCTTGTAGTATGCACAAGTAACACCCTGTCTTTGACCCTGCTGGTGTTGTCTCGGCTGTTGCTGCTGATGATCTGGCCTCTGCTGGATCGGCTGCGGCTAAAACTGTCTCATCTGCTGGTGCTGAAAGTGGGGCCTCTTGGCCTGGCCCCAACTGTTGCTGCCCCCAACTGGGTCTCTTCTCCTCTAGAGCCTAAGCTCAAGATCATCCTCTGCCAACAAGGCTCCCGTCAAGATCTCCTCGAATGTGGCATCCCTGTTGCCCTTGGTCAAGGACTTGACCTCCTTGACTAGACTCTTTCGGAACCTCTGGGCCTTCGCCGTCTTGCTTAAGCCCTGTACGAACCTGCCGAGGCGGCTGAACTCCCCTGTGTACTCCTCCACTGAAAGGCTCCCCTGGACTAGGCTCTCGAACTGTGACTCCAAGGCTCTGAGTGCTGAATCTGGGAAGAACTTCTTCTTGAAGAAGCCCTTAAACTGCTCCCAAGTCTACCGAGCTACCCCCACCATGGAGTCTGACTGATACCAGGTGTGAGCAAGATCTCGCATCCGGCTAGCTGCGGCCTCAATCTGGAGATCTGCTGGTATCCGGGCCAGTCGAAAGATCTCCTCTATATGCTCGATCCACTCATCGGCATATAGGATCCCCTCTATCCCCAAAAAGTCTCTGGGGCTCATCTTCTAGAACTGCTCTATCCCCGGTGTCCTCAGCTGCTGAACCACTGGCCGAGCTGCGACTGTCGTGAGGGCCAACTCCATGCCCTTGTCCTGTCGAGCCTGCTGCCGGTCCATGAACTGCTGGAAATATGCGAACATCTGTGCTGCATCCACGTATCCTGTTGGCGGCGGCTGCTGGAAGGGCTCCTCTGCGATGACTGGGTCCTATCTCCGAGCCGGTGGAAGCATACCTCCTGCTGCTGCTGCCGAGGTCTCAATACGAGCAGAGGTGGCAGGAGCTGCAAGTCCCCTAGCCCTGCTGTACTGGCTGAGAGGTAGAAGTCCCCTCTATAGCATCCCTATGAATGGTACGCTGCGATCGATTCTCTACTATCCTGAAGATAGACAAACAAGAGTATCAATTTCTGAGAAAGAAGCAAAATAACAAAGGCGGACAATTAAAATTCAAAGGATCAGCTGACAATAAGGATTTAGATGGCAATAAAGAATTTTTCCTAAAGTGATTGAGTACCTTAAAATTAATGTCCTATATCCTACTGCAGGCTGTAGTGATACTCTAATTCGAATACCACTACACTTTTAGTCTAGACCTGCATGGGCCACCACTAAAAACGTGTCACGACCCACACCCTAGAGTAAGGGCACGAGACGTGGGTACGTCCAGCCTACGCCGCAGTATCGGCGGTAGAACGCTGTCCTAGGTCAACATACATCTAACAATATAACTCTAAACAGTTTATACTCCCCGAATGGGGGTGACATAGCAGTAAATAAACTCAATCACAACTAAGGAAAAAGAAAGTACGATATGATATGGTACTCAAGGAAAACAGATGATAAAGTAGTCTAAGATAACATTCCAGCAATATCCAGAGTACAAACTCAGCTACAATATATGAAAGAATATATACAACTCAAAATCTCTGAACAGAAGTAAAGTCTAGCTAAACAGTCTCATGACAACATAAAATAAGATAAGCCTAACAAAACTAGTCTAGGCAATGGGGTTGATGTCCTCAGCTAGAGCTGGGTCCTTCTGAGAGTCCAGCTCGCAAGTGTCGTCTAGGGCTGCCCCGTAGAAGGTATCCACACAGGCCTCCTCCTCGTCCTCTGTAATATTTTTAACAGGTCCAGTCAGGACAGGAGCGAGCACAGTACATCACAACAGTTCATAGCAGGTTAGAAAATATAATCATGCAGTAAAGTAAGATACAGGTACTGAAAGAAGTGCAGTATGTAAACAGAGAGAGAGAGAGCTGTAATAGAAATATCTACTATAAATAGAGACTAACAGTAGCTAGTGAGTCAGAGTACAATATAGACATATAAATGGCATAGGAGATTCTGATAAGATACTATAGAAAGATTCTGATGAGATACTACTTGGGTATTCTTCACATGTCTACTTCTACTCCCCCGTACCCCCAATCAATACACAAGGATCCAACCAGGTTATGTTATGATTCCATGCAAAGGCCCCCGAAGGGTGATACATGGATGTCCTATAATTGGGGATTCTAGGAGATTCTAAGATACCTAGTAAATGGGATAAGAGATTCTAGGAGACTCTGTGATCATAAGAGTATATGTCACAAGTGATCAAAGAACCAATGAAGCATAGTGATACGCCATATAAGTGAAACACACAGAACATATAGTACCCGATGCTCCCTAAGGATAACATCTCAAGAAGGGATCCATATAGTACCAATCCGTGTGACCAACGTGACAGTAACAAGTAAAGTAATTTAATGCAGGAAATAATTCTAAGCAGGATATGAAATGGTCAGAGAATGTACTCGCCTGGTATCTGAGTGTCCAATATCAAAGTACTATCCGAGGAGTGGTGTTTGGCTCCTAATCAGAACAGCACAAGTCACAACAAGTCCAGAATGGTAAAATGAAACACTATAATGCATTCTACATGAATCTAGGTCAAACTAGGCCAAAGTCAACTCTTGGTCAACTCTGGTCAACCCTAGAAGTCAAACTAGGTCAACCAAGTCAAACCTAAGTCAACTAGTCTATTCTAGGTCTAATAAACCATTCTAGGTTCTAACAAGACTAATCTAGGCTTACTAGGCAATATCATGCCCTAACAACCAAACCATAACATTACACACATAACAATATATCTATATTTAATACACACATAGATATAACTATATAATCTAATATAGGAATATACATATAGGCTATCTATGAGATATCTCACATACATATAGGATACATATATACATATACATGCATAAAGAGAGGGGGCACTCATGCACTCAAGTGTGTGTGTGTGTCACATGAATGCAAATGTATGTGTGTGTGTGTGTATGAGACATACATGAGGGTGTGTGCAATCCTGAAACAGTGTGACAGTGCAAGAGTGTATGTGTAAAAGAGAGTAAAAGTGTGTGTGTGTAACTGTGAGTGAGTGAGGGGGTACAATAGACTGTGTGTGGGTGTTTGGAGAGTGAGTGAGGGTGAGTGAATAGGGTGTACAGTGAGCAGTGAGTGAGAGGGTGTATACTGGACTGAACAGGAATAGGAAAGGGAAAAATCAGTTCACAGTTCAGTTAGGACAGACCCTATTTTCCAGTCTTTCAAACAGCCACCCAACTCTCAGTTTACACATTGAATCACTCAATACAGTTCATTAAAACCCAGTTTTCAGTCTAATTCCAATCTCAGGTTTTGAAGGGAACACAAAACTCAGTTATACACATTGGAAAACATCAATACACTTCATTGAAATCTCAGTTTTCAGCCATAGTACCAATTCCCAGATTTTGAATCTAACAAACTCCAAAACAGCCCCAATTTTGACACACACGTAGAACACATATAGGTGCACATCATTAAGGTCTAAAACCAAACAAATTAACAGTGTAATTGGGTTAAAAAAATGATGTCAAGTTCATATCTAAAAACCTGGAAACACTGGAATAAGGAGACTGATATTTAAAGTATCAGGAAATTGGGCAAACTGAGAAATGAGCATTTAATTTAAACTAAAACACAAATTCAGAGGTTGGTAATACAAGTATATATAGTGCACGTGTCCCTCAATATGTTTGTGTCAAAGCACGAGGACACGAACGTGTCAAAACAAATTAAAACACAAACAGTACAAAAGCTGTGAAATTCCTCGTGCACGTGTTTACAGGGTTCGTACACGTGACACGACATGACACAGACCTCGTGGTCGTGTCCCAGTGTCGACTAGGTCTAGGTCTAGGTCTAGGGCTAGGACACCCTGACACGTGTCCACGATACGCGTGCGTGCGATACGACATGCGTATCAGTGCTCGAAAACGACTAAAACCAGTTCAGTGTAAATTCGATGAACGCGTTCGTGCGTGTCCGACACGACATGTGAGGATCTGAGACTCGACACATGTTGTGTCAGTCATGAGTATGACCTATGTGTCAAGTATCGCGTGTTCACGTGACGTGTCCTGTGAGTTGTGGCCCCCGAACAGCAGGGGATCAATCCTGTGCGCGCGCGTATGTGGGCACTGCGTGTCCGCGTATCCCCCGAGACCCGACACGACACGAAAACCTCACACAGACACTGAAAACTCATAAACAAGATCAAAACCCTAAATCCTATTCAAATAGTTTGCACAAAAGAATCGAAATGCCCTTTGAGGCATTTTGACAAACATTTATGAACAATGACTGATACATGTCCGATACGGACATGTACAGTACACAAAACCTAGGGTTACCTATTCCTACTGCTAGGTTAGGCCTAGGGCTCCCTAGATGTGGAATAAAAATAGAATTTCATGGAGTATTATGGAAGTTACCTATGGTTGAAAAATCTTCAAAAAACCCCAATAAAGAATGGTTCTCCAAGCTTCAAAACTCCCTCAAATTATCCCAAACCTGTGATGTGACTCCACAAACAGTAGAGGAACAGTATTTAGAGTGCTATGGCAGAAATTCCAATGAAAATAGACCTATATTGAATGATCTATGGAGAAAAGAAGTGTAGGCTCACCTTGTCTTGAGAAAAGAATGATAAACTATTGGAAGGAGGCTCAAATCCCCAAAATAATATTATATAGGGAAGGGGGACAAGCCTTGGCCGGCCATTAGGTTAGGTTAGGGTTTCTAGGTTGCATCCTAGGGCTAGGAATGAATCAAGGGTATTGTGTGGTCTAGAACAAAGGGCTATTTTCTAGTCTTAAGCAACTCACTTAACTTAACTAAACTTGACTTAAACCATTAACCAAACCATCTAATTCTCAAAGTGGCTAACTAAAATTAGTTATGACTAATCTAGGTTAGGTCCAATCTAGGTTAGGCTAACCAAAACCACATGGCAAACAATTAACTAGGATTTAATCACACCATTTAAATAATCATTAAAAATTCCTAAATAAAATATATATAATTCAAGTAAATTCTAATAAATTCAAATAACCCCAAAAATGACAATAATACCCTCAAACTAGAAATGTGGTAGTGACATAATCCATCGGCCTGCGCTGTCCACCAGCTGTGGGCAAGATCTAGTAACTGCAGGCGCACTACGGCCACCTTCTCGTTCTCTGGAGTCCTGGCAGCTTCTAGAATCACCTCTGTGTCCTGAAGCCATGCATCTGCAGCGATCGCATCTTCACTGTCGTCGAAGAATAGAGGGTTCAAGCGTTTGAAGCTGTTGGCCGCGCTATTACCCTGATGATCTCCGCTGGTCAAAGTATCTGCCACCGCCTGGTGCAAGGCATCTCCTCGATAATCTTGGGAAGCTAATAATGACCTGATAAGACCCACCAAAGTGCCATCATTAGGCTCTACAGGGTGAACGGGCTGAACGGGTGGCTCTCCTCCAGTAGGCATGACCTGGAGGCTACTCCTGAATGCTGGGCTTGATCTCTAGGTTGCTGCTGGTCGCGGGAGGTGCTCCGTCGTACGGATCGGCAGGTCCAGGAACAATACCGCTGAAGAAGATGACATAGAGAACAATAAGGAAGGACCAGGACAGATCAACGATACAAGCATGTGATCAGGTCAAGATTACAGGGATTCAGAAGATACGAGCAAAGATCAAGGACGAGTACTGATTGAGACATCTATTCGGTAAACCCTCACATATCTTGATTTACAAGGCCTGCATGGGCCACCACTAAAACATGTAACGCCCCAGAACCAGAGCGGGGGCGTACAAAGCCAGCTACGTATATTGAAGTGCAACCCACCTCGCTATACGGTCACGGCTGTCTAGATACATGAGGGTTTAACTACAAGCCAATAGTCTCCTATTATTATGAACAAGCCTATTATCTCAATCTCAAGCAAGCAATAATAGCTACAAGATGTTAGAGCACCAAATATATAATAGCAAGGCGTCCCATACATTACATATTGGATGATTATGAAGCTAGTCGTACAAAATGTCAGGACTGGTAAGAGTTTCAGTCATACATGATCAACCCTAGGATTTGCCAATCATGTTACATCCCGTAGGCAGACAGTAAATAAGGTGCAATACGAGCTAACATGTGCTCGTCGGCTAAACGTCTCAAAAGAATAATTTTACAATAAAGTGGAAGGACAAAAAGAAACCCACTCGTTGCCAGGGATACGCTTGGTGGTCACCATCTGGCTGGAAGGTAGGTAGATCCTCTAGAGCTACTCCGATATCTGGCCATACAAAACCAGCTGGGTCAGACCCCAGAAAGAGCAAGTGCCACAGAGGAGGCTTCACTTAGGAACTAAAACCAGCATATCATAATAGAATATTAAAGATAATAAATAAAGAACTGATAATAATAGAGATAACAACAGTAAACTGAGTACGTGGAAACCGTTTATGTTGCCAGGTCACAACCCTTAAACCAAACAAGGACCAAGGTTGTAACCCTTCACCTGAAGAGAAACCCGTCTCAACTACTTTTTGGTAAGCAAGAACATAGGGTGAAATAAGTCAATAAACAAAGAGAGGAAACATAACTGCTCCGGGAGCTAGGTTACAATCCTTAAACCAAACAAGGACCGAGATTGTAACCCTTCGCCTGAACAGAACTGGACCCCTAATCTTTATTGTTAAGGCCAGTATAAATAATCCTGTTACTGAGGTAAGATAAAACATGACAAGCATGTCAGGGGGCGCAATAAGACAATAAACGAAGAGAAGACACAAAACTGCTCCGGGAGCCTGGTTACAATCCTTAAACCAAACAAGGATCGGGATTGTAACCCTTTGCCAGAACAGAACTGGACCCCTGATCTTTATCGTTATGGCCAGTATGAGTAATTGTGATATTGAAGTAAGGTAAAATATGATAAGCATGGCATTGGAAGCAATAAGACAATAAACGAAGAGAGGACACAGAACTGCTCCAGGAGCCAGGTTACAACCCTTAAACCAAACAAGGACCAGGGTTGTAACCCTTCGTCTGAACAGAACTGGACCCCCGATCGTTATTGTTAAGGCAAGCATCAATAATCATGTCATGTCACAATCTTGCACAGGATCAGGATAAGACTAAGCTGGAATAAACTCCATCCAATCAATCACGGCCAATCAAGAGTACGACTTGATACTTTTAACTAACTAGGGTTATCACAGGCCTAGTTACTAGCAAGATGCAATGAGATTATCCCAACAGCCACAAGCCCTGCAGACCATCCGGTTATCCAGGTCGAATGTCCGTTTATGAAGAATGCAACACGTGACTGTGTGCTGGAAATGTGCCATACTCATCGGTAGGCTACAAGTCCACTGAATGCGCCCAGATTACGGGATTGCCTGTAGCTGAAAATCTCTTCATGACTACTGAATCATTCTAGTTAATTAGCCTTAGTCAATTTCAGTAGTTACCCCTGACCGTGGTACTCAGGGATCCCCATCCTAGACACGATGCAAGACAGTACCAGTTTATTTGTACAAACATAATTGCCTACGGTGTCCAGGTCTTTCATACTTGTTACGTCAGGCTAGCTGTCATAACAGCGTGTCGAGATATATCATGTCAGTTTACTTGTTAAGAGTGCGCCACGGCGGGCCACTATTGTGTTCTATTCTTACCTTATCGCGAATGAGAGAAACTGGCATCAAATAACTAGTGACACATTCTTGAATCTAAGGAAAAGATCTACAACTTTCATGTTTTGAGTTTTTCAAGATTCTAGCTACAAAACAACTTAAACAGGCAAAAATAGTAAAATAGAGCAATTCTGACGCATGGGATTCCTGCACCATCGGCGCGTGGGATTCCTGCGCAATCGGCGCATGGAATTCCTACACAATCGACGCATGGGAATTCCTGCACAATCGACGCGTGAGAATTCCTGCACCATTGGCGCGTAGGAATTCCTGCACAATCGGTGCGTAGGATTCCTGCGCAATCGCGCGTAGAATTTCTGCACCATCGGCACGTGGGATTCCTGCGCAATCGGTGCGTGGGAATTCCTGCACAATCGGCGCGTGGGAATCCTTCACCATCGGCGCGTGGGATTCCTGCACAATCGGCGTGTGGGAATTCCTGCACAATCAGCGCATGGAATTCCTGCGCAATCAGTGCGTGGGATTCCTGCACCATCGGCGCGTGGGATTCCTGCGCAATTGGCGCGTGGGATTTCTGCACAATCGGCGCATGAGAATTCCTGCACAATCGGCGCGTGGGAATTTCTGCACAATCGGCGCGTGGGATTCCTGCACCATCGACGCATGGGATTCCTGCAACATCGGCGCGTGGGATTCCTGCACAATCGGCGCACGGGAAAAACTCACGTTGCCTCTTCAGTACATGCGCGTAGGGAACCTACGCGCATGACACGCTCGGAGTTAAGGGATGCGTTGCCGGGACTTCACAGCGCATGGCCTCCCGGGCGCATGGGGGTCATCGTCCCCAAACAGCAAGTTCAGCCATAGAAGTTCCAAAAACTTGTAACGGCCATAACTTACTCATCCGAAGTCGAAATCAAGCGAAACAAAAGCCAAAACTGCATGAAATTGAATCTCTACAACATAGAACCAATAGTTTTCAAAAATAATTAAGTTTTATAGATCAAAACTAAGAAAACCGAAAAGTTACAAACTTAGATCTACAAGAATCCATCCATCAAATCAAAAAATGTCAAGTACTAAAGATGCTTAGAATCAAGTAAAGAAGAGAATAGAACAATAAAACTTGAGATCCATAATGAAGCAAGTTTGCACTTGCCTAAGCTCTCTCTCTCTCTCCCTCCTGGTGGTTGAAGAAGTAATAGTGGAGAGTAAATGAAGAAGGAAGGAAATAATGATGAGAGAGAAAAGGAAGGGATTATAAATAAGGAGGGTGGTAGTAGGTAGGAGGGTTCACCTTTGGTTCATGATGAACCAAAGCAAACCAAGCCAAGTCGAACCAACCCAAGAATAAACCAATCAATGAAATGCTAGAATAAATCAAGCAGGGAGACATGCAACACGGGTCAAATTACGTATACGTATACCAAGATACGCAATACGAACCACAGGCATTACATAGATTCACTATTGATGGTGAAAAATGATACCAGAGGCTCTTATTGTTTGAATTTATGCCTAAACGGGTCTACCTAGTAAAGTAAATACTTTTTATTCATATTTTTATTCCTTGTGTATGTTGGACATGGTCCTACATGAGCTAGACATGGTCCGTTATGGGCACGATTAGATATGGATATGGTTATACTAACATAATATTAATTTTGTTAAATACATTCATTACGTAATCCGGGATAAACTAAAATCTTGACTCGTCCTTTACGTCAATAAAATAACTACTCGTAGATATCTCAAAAAAAAAAAATTTCTCGTACTTTTGATCATATGGGCAAGACAAAGCTTAATTACCAAAACAAAGATTGATTCTATATATAATGGCAAATTTCATCGGTAGTCTAATTCAAGAGGGAAAAAATACTATAATTACTGTGCTTAACAAAATTATACTGACACGTAAATATAATTACCGACGATGACATTATTATGTACTAGTTACTTTAGCGTGTGTTGCACGTAAACAAAATTTGTAATATCATTAAAAAAATTAGGTAAAATTTAAATTATGTAAGAATATTTTAAATATGATCTAATATATTTTGATTATGATTCAATATGTTTTTAGAATTTTAGATATGTGTTTCATTGGATAATATCATTGAGTTATTTTAAATAAAATTTAAATATTGAATATATTTTAGGTTTTATATATGGTCTAGTAGTTAGAAGGATTTTAGGTTATTATTTTTCTTTCATCTATGTGAGGATAAAACTACGTTAGTTAAAAAGATTTCTAACCTTTTGAAATTAATTATGACGATATGCATACGGCTTAGACGGTTAATTTTTTAACCGTTTTTTAGCTGCATTATAATAACTAGTAAATTCATGTGCATTGCACGTAAAATAATTTGTTTTCTTATAATAATTTTTTTAATGATGTTAATGTAAAATTGTTTAAATATATTTAAATTTAAATATATATATATATATATATATATATATATATATATATAAATATATATATATATAATTTTAATTATTTATATATATATATAAATAATGTATAAATAATTAAAATTATATATAAATAATTAAAATTATATATATATATATTTTTATATATAATTTTAATTATTTATACATTACTTATATATATAAATAATTAAAATTATATATATATATATATATATATATATATATATATATATATATATATATATATATATATATATATATATATTAATTAGAATATTTTATATATTTGATTATAATTTTTTATGGATATATTTCTACTTTCTATAAAGAGTCTTGAAAATGGTTAGCTGTTTAAACGTATATCCTCACGTAATTAAAAATTAAATAAACAAGTAAATATAACTAATTGTTTAACTACTTAAAATTATCTAATTATGAATAAATATTTGTTCTTACTCACGTGGCTAAGGTTTAGATATTTTCTTTGTTTGGCTAGGTTCAAATCTTTGTACTGTTAATTATAACAAATTAATATTTTTTCAACATTTATTTTAAATAATATTAATTTTAAAAAATAATTAATTAATGATATATGTACGGCTTACACGGCTCGACCGTTTTGATGATGAAGCCCCTTTATATAGATAGATAGGGATGTAATTTGCTAGCAATGTTGTTTGAATTTTTGTAGCAGCATTAAAGTAACTACTTGTCTTCAATTAATAGTTGTTATTGTCCATATTTCATATAGTACATTTTTTCCTCTTTTGGGATAACTAATTTCTAGCATTATTAAGGAGAGCGATATCTAACTTGATGGGAATGGCAGAGACCCAGTTGGGACGTGGGTACATGGCACATGCTAGATATTATTTCCGATAGCAATATCCGACACTATACATGTTCTATCTCGATCGGAGATGGTTAGTGGTTTGTAGATGAACATCAACTTCCATTTAATTCAGATTGATTAGTTGGGCGACGCGCGTCCCGGTCGTATGAAGGAGGTGTTGGGGTTGTATTTGAAATTTCGTTAGTATTTGTCCATTTTTACCATTTAGCTAAGAATAGTTCTCTATTTGATTATTATTTTTTTACTTGAACAAATAAGGAGTATTAGCTTAAGTTGCTGCTAGGGTGGAGGATTGATTCAAGATTTTTTTATTTTTTTTTCGGTGGACAAGTTTCAAATTTTACAAGAAATAGTTTTTGCCAGAAAAATGCTTTTGAGCTAGGTCCGACTCGGACGTGTAGCGCGAGCGAAAAGACACAAAGTTGGGCTATAATTGCGTACTTTGCACAAACTCACCGGGCACAATTCTGCAATGTTCTGTGCGTCGAGCACAGTTTTTGCGCGAGAAGGTGCTTATGCTTATCTCGCGATGTGTAGAACAATTTTGCACGAGAAAACGCTTTGCACATTTGTTGTAGCAACATTTGTGCTCAAATGAGTCATAGGAAGTTTTGTCTTTCTCTTAGCAAGGGTCTTAGTGAAGCATTTCGAACGTACAAGTGAAGGTCATCACCCCAGCAAGTAGTCTTTCTTATGTCTCCTATTGTAGCACTGTGTCTCTTAGCAAGGGTCTTAGTGAAGCATTTCGAACGTACAAGTGAAAGTCATCACCCCCAGCAAGCAATCTTTCATCTGTCTCCTATTGTAGCAATGTGTCACATAGTTCCATCTATCTATTATCTTTCTTGTCCCTAGTAGTTGTAATCTTCAAGGTTGTATTTACACACTTTCTTGTTCGAAAGTAGTACGATCCCTATAACAAACAACTAAAATTTCAAAGCGAGATTCGACCACAGTGTACTAGAATTTCTAGGATCAGTCTGAAGTCAGCATGGACATACGAGAAAGTTTGTTAGACACAAATTTCACAGGCTCAAAAAGTTTTATGGAGAATAATTTAACCATTGGAAAAGAAAATCCAGTCTTATTCTTTAGCAAGTTGGAGTATAATATGTACTGACTACTTAAAACCACTAATACCAGATATTGATGACGTACAAGCCATTGTACGTGTTTTTGACTAAAACTACTAGTGGCAGATGGACTGTAACCTATATAGGCTGTTGATACTCAACGCAATAGAGGACACCATAGTTGCATCCTAGAGCAAGATGGAGACAACAAGAGAAATCTGGGAGGCTATTGAAAAGCAATACAAGGATGATGAAAGTGTTAGTGCCGAGGCACAATTTTCGATGAAAAATTCTGAAACTGAAACAATTGTACACACAACGTTTCAAATGCAGCACCTTAAAGAAGATGTGCAACAGAGATCCTGGTGGATTCTGAATTACGAGGATCTAAAAAGATTCTACGTAATACACAAAAATCTAAAGAGACTTTGTGCAAGCAACTATCACTACCAAAATACGCTCATTTAGCGACGGCAATTTAGCGACGGAATTATTCCGTCGGTATTAGCGACGGGTTCGTGGCCGCTCAGCGACTGATTACCGACCACAAACATTTGCCATTTTTTATTTTAATTTTAGGGGCAGGAAAGGTCGCACATCCGTCGCTAGTGTGTCGGTGTTATAGCAACGGATATTCGGTCGTCGTCACGTAGTCGTTTATTTGGCGGGAATTGTGTATATAATTGGCGGGACATATCTTCGACTACGTAGCGACGGATATTCAGTCGGATAATCAATAATAGCGACTATTGGGCGACGGATATTCCGTAGTCACCATTCCGTCGCTAAATCAGCGTTCCAGACTTAAATGAAAAGGCGGGGGGAACTTTTGGCATTCCCCCCAAATTCAATCTCTCTCCTCTCTCTCTCTCTCTCTCTCTCTCTCTCTGTCTCTCTCTCTCTCGCGCGGCTTCGTGAACGGCGACGGCGTCCTCTCCTCTCTCTCTCCCGAAGGTAATCTCCTCTCTCTCTCTCTCTCTCTCTGTGTCGCGGTGTCGACGTAGGGGCAGCGGGGGCGGCGGGCTTGGGGACATTCGGGCTTGGGACGGGGGCGTCGGGGGCTGGGCGGCTGGCTTGGGGCGGGGGCGTCGTGGGCTGGGCGGCTTTCTTGGGGCGGGGGGCGGCGTGCTTGGGGACATTCGGGCTTGGGGCGAGGGCGTCGGGGGCTGGGCGGCTGGCTTGGGGCGGGGGCGTCGGGGGCTGGGCGGCTGGCTTGGGGCGGGGACGGCGGGCTTGGGGACATTCGGGCTTGGGGAGGGGGCGTCGGGGGCTGGGCGGCCGGCTTGGGGCAGGGCCGTCGGGGGATGGGCGGCTGGCTTGGGGCGGGGGCGGCGGGCTTGGGGACATTCGGGCTTGGGGCGGGGGCATCGGAGGCTGGGCGGCTGGCTTGGGCCGGGGGCGTCGGGGCCTGGGCGGCGGGCTTGGGGCGGGGGCATCGGGGGACTTTGCTTATCAAATTCATCTAATTTATATATTGGCTAAATAATGTGTTATCCATATTGGGTGTTATCCATTAGTTTGGTGGTGTTTGGATTAGTAAATGTGAATATGGCGTTTGGGTTCATGGTGTATATGTTCACTGTGTCAAGGACAGTGCGAGTTCTTCATCTGCATAAGTCAGTGTTTGGGTTCATGGTCTATACATCTAACTGTGATATACATATATATATGTGCCTATTATAATTAGCATGCAGGACGGCTTGGGGTGTAATGTGTGATTGTAGACATGGTAGGAATTATAGGTAATTAACGCTAGTGTGACTAGACTAAGGTAGTGCTTGCTAGATAATAAGGACACTCTAATATCCTAACCAAGTAAATTTAGACTAGATATTTAGGATATAGCTCCCATATCCTAGAAGTGGACTCTTGCAATTTAGAAATAGATAGATTGACTTAGTTTGGTATCGGTATCGCACTATCGGTATTGGTATCGGTATCGGTATCGGTATCGCACTATCGGTATCGCACTATCGGTATCGGTATCGGTATCGCACTATCGGTATCGAACTAGTAGTAACAATTGTATTTATATTTTTCTCTTTTCGAGCTAGAATACTAGCGGATCCACCAGTTACATGATTATATACTAATTCTGTTTAGTTTGTCTTACTATACAAATTTTTACATCTAATCTGTGATGGATCGTTATTTCGTTGATCATACATGGATGTACAAACGACAACACGAGAGCAGAATAGGTGTGAGTGACGATTTTCAGGCAGGCGTGGAAGTGTTTCTTAAGTATGCCATGAGCAAAGCTCAGTTTATGGACGGTAACAAAATCAAGTGTCCATGTCGTAATTGTCGCAATAGATGTTACGAAGAAGTGGTGAGTGTAAGAGATCATTTGACCCGTAAGGGTTTCGTACGTGATTACGACTTGTGGTCATCGCAAGTTGAACTATATACCGGAAGACAGGTTGCGAATGCTGCTACTTATGCTTTTGATGATAATGCTGCAGTGAATTTTGTCGTCGATGACGACGAATGCTCCGTTGATTATGGAGACGTGCAGAACCTTGCACGAGATATGGTGTACGACGCGGCAGGGCCTAATTTTGATCCGGAGGATCCTAATCCCGAGGCGAAGGAGTTCTATGATATGTTTCAGGATGCTGAAACTTCTTTATATCCTGGTTGTGATCCACATTCCGTACTGTCAGTGACGATGCGGTTGTTGAACATAAAGTCCGATTTTAACTTGCCACAAACTTGCTATGATCGGATTACACAACTAATGAAGGAGGTGTTACCGAAGGAATCAAAAGAGCTTCCAAAAAACTTCTACAAGTCGAAGATGATGGTCCGACAACTGGGACTGTGGTACGACAAGATAGATTGTTGTCGCAACGGATGCATGTTGTACTACAAGGAGAACGAGGATGTAGAAAGTTGCCGCTTCTGTAATGCGGATCGTTACAAGAAAGTCAGGGGAAAAGGAAAGTCAACTAGAAAACGACGTCCTTACAAGTATATGCATTACTTGTCGATCACGAAGCGCTTGCAGAGGATGTATATGTCTCAGAATACAGCAGAACACATGACGTGGCACAACGAAGAACGCACAAAGGATGATGGAGAATTGTCACATCCTTCGGATGGAGAGGCGTGGAAATATTTCGATTTTTGCCATCCGGATTTTGCTACAGAGCCCAGAAATGTACGCATGGGGCTATGTTCTGATGGATTCGCCCCTTTCGGGCAGTCGGGATTCAAAATGTATTATACTTTAGGGATATTTGTTCAACTAAGTTGACTGTGCAACACATGGTTGAACTTGAGGAGAAGATTATCTTAACAATTTGCAAGTTGGAGAAAATATTTCCTCCTGGCTTCTTCGACAGCATGGAACATCTACCGATTCATCTAGCATACGAAGTCCGTGTCGGTGCATCTGTTCATTATCGATGGATGTACCCATTTGAAAGGTACATAAATATCGATATAATTTAAGCTAAATTTCTATTTATTTTAAAATTCTTTCTTAATTCTCAAGATAATTTGTCTCTCTAGATACCTACACCATCTAAAGAAGAAAGTTGGCAACAAAGCTCATGTAGAGGCTTCGATATGCGAAGCATATCTTATCGAAGAGGTTTCAAACTTCTGCTCCATTTATTTCGATACTCATGTTAAAACAAATCAAAATATACCTCAAAGGAATGACGAGGACGTTGAGGATGGAGGAATATTCAATGTAAGGGGCAAGCCTGTTGGGGCTAGTAAAAGACGGTGGTTGACAGACGACGAGTATGATGCCGCTCACCGATATGTCTTGTTAAACTGTGACATACAAGAAGTGAGAGATTTGGAGAAGTAAGTCAGTACACTAAATATCGTTATAATCTCGAATTTGATGAAGTAAGTGACTACACTTATATATTTTTGTTTTTTCTAATAGTGTATTTAGAGATGAAATCAAAATGAGGAGACCCGATATTACCGATGAGGGACTTCAAAGAGAGTTTGATTGTACATTTCCGTCATGGTTTCGCAAATACGTAAGTAACTGTGATTATAATTGAGATTATTAATATATAATCTGAAACATTTAAATTATAAATATTTGTTTACAGATTTTATTGCCTGAAACAACACTCACTCATGAGAGTGTTCGTTATCTGGCACTGGGTCCGAAGAAGCAAATAAAGACTTGGCCAGGCTATGTCGTTAATGGCTTCAGGTTTAAGTCAACTCAGAATGCTATAAATGTCGAATTTATCAATCACGGCATCAATACCAAGGATTTCGGTGTTTGCATAAGAGGCACCGTCTATGACGACGAGCCGAACTTTGACTATTATGGAGTGCTTCGAGATATTGTAGATTTACAATATACTGGCCCACATGATATGCATATTGTGATGTTCAAATGTGAGTGGTTCGATACGACACCAAATATCGGTTGGAGAATCGATAAACAATTTGGATTCGTCGATATAAATCATCGCAGGAGGTATAGATGGTCCGATACATTTGTAATAGCAAATCAGGCTGTTCAAGTCTACTATACAAGCTACCCAAGGCGTCGTAGAGATCGATTTGACTGGTGGGCAGTATGCAAGATTAAATCTAGAAATACATTCAACGTTGGAGACCCAGCATACCAAGAGGACCAGATCGAAAAGTCCCAATACTTGGGACAACACTCAGATACAATGGATGTTGAAGATATTATTGAGGAAAATAGAGGGGAGGAAGAGGTTGATACACAAGACTTAGCTGTCAACCAGGGGAGAAAGAGGCGTCTTGTCCCAAATTTTGAGGCAGAAGAAGAAGAAGAAGAAGAAGAAGAAGAAGAAGAATTTGATGGGGATGAGGATACAGATGAAATCGACGATGAAGATAAGGATGAGGATGAGGATGAGGAGGATGATAATGAAGACGAGGCCGAGGATGATAACGAAGAAGATGATTAGGTTAAATATTGTTGTATAGTAAAAACACTTCCAATTACATGAATTAAGTTTGACCTTATAAAAGCAATTACGTGAATTTATGTTTTTTTCATTCGATTATTTACTTATTGCAGATGGCACTCCTAGTCTTTTTCGTCGCGGCGGCACTCGTCTCCCTACTGGTGGTATGTATATTTTAGTTTAGTTTTTTATATCCATTTACACTTTCATATTGTTAATTATGTTTATGTGTTCTATTTACAGGTCATGATGGCTGGCCGTGGTCGTGGTGCTGGTCGTGGTGGTGGTGGTGGTGGTGGTGGTGGTGGTGCGGGTCGTGGTCGTGGTCGTACTGGTGCTGGTGGTCGTGGTCGTGTTCAGGTTCCCGGGATGTGACCCATCGAGCGAGCCCGACCCGGAGAGTACCCCGGGCACAGACACATCCCGTCCTCGATCGACCACTTCATCGAGGCATCAGTCCGAATCTGCTAGCGGATCCGATCCGCTATCGGAACCACCAGCAGCGGATCCACTAGGGGATGCCCCAGTTACTGCACAGTGGGCCCCGGAGTACCCCCATACTCGGTTTCATCCGGTTACTGGGGAGTACATACGCGGACCCGCGGATCCTCCGACGGCACCAGAGAGGCCGAGAGGCGAGTTCCGACGAGAGCTATGGCCCGCGGGGACCTCGTAAGTAAATTTAAGTTAATTTATTAAATTTCTTTCATTTATTCAAGTTAATAATCCAGTCGTTTCTTCTTTGTAGGTTTTTTTCCGTTTAATGTTGGCAAGGCCCTTGGAGAAATTATCAGGGCTAACTTCCACGGTCCTTACCTCAACTTTACGTCGGTGCCCCCAACCGAGCAGTACGTCTGGCTCGACGAGTTGAGGGTATATATCTATATTTTTTTGGTTAAGTCTATGTGATTCTTTAATCAACTATTTTGTAAATTACCTGATAATTAATTTTCTGTGTTAGAGAACGTACTGGTGGCCCCCCATCGCGGGGAGGGGATCCGTAGGACCTACCGAAGTGCATGCTCGAAGAAGATACGGGATATGATTCATGACCTAAAGATGGGTCATACGAGGCCGAATTGGATCCGGCAGGACTATTATGAGGACCTCTTAGGCATGATGGATAACCCTGCATACAAGGAGAAATCGGCGAAGGCGAAGGTGAACCGATATGCCGCGGACCTTCATACGGGGGGATCAAGGTCTCACGCAGCGACACTTGCAGATCTGGTGAGCAACCGTAAATTTATTTCACTATCGAATTAGGTATTATTAATTAAAAGAGTTAATTAGTTTCTACGCAAATTTCGTATGCAGGCCCAACGGGCGGTGAAGGAGGGAAGGGCACCAGAATCGGTCACCATGCACGACGTCTTCCAGCATACGCACAAAAGACGGAAGGACGGGAGCTTCGTCGACGAGAGGGCCAAGGAGACTGATGTAAGTACTTATGATTATGAGATTAGCGTTAGAATTAAAAGTATTCGGACTATAACTTAGGTAAACTTAGGATTCACACTTAACTTAGTGAAACATAGGATTTAGATTACAACTTAGGTAAATCTTATAATATAAACACATTCATTTGATAGGCTGCGTATCGTGAGGCCCTTAGTCGGGCTCAGTTACCTCACACCGAGGATGTCGGTGAAATGATGCCCTTCCGGACGCCCTCTTCTTTGGCCGCTCGGAACGACTTGTTCGTAGATATCGTCGGCGTCTTTAAGAAAGGGTACCTGTACGGAGTCGGCTCCCTAGGGCCATTGCATATGGCGACGCAGAGATTTCTACCGACACCGCCTCCTCCCGTGGCCCGGGCAGACGATGATGTTAGGTCGCAGCTTACGCAGCTGCACGAGGCGGTGTCGTCCTTGCGGGAGCAATTTGACACGCACTTTCCGCCTGCGTCTGCTGCTGCCGGTCCGTCTGCTGCCGGTCCGTCTGCTGCTGCCGGTCCGTCTGTTGCTGTCGGTACGTCTGCTGATGGTGCTCGTCCGTCTTCCGTGGGCCGTCTTTCTTTCAACCCTGAAGCCCCTGTGCTACCGCCTATGGCTGTGACGGCACTCATGGATCTCATGTCCCCAGAGCAGCTTCGCCGACTTCCGAGTGTTGTCTACGACTCCTTGCCTCCGTACCTTGTGGAGGAGTATATGCGTCGGTCGAATACGGGAACGGACAATCGACCTCCTTCTTCTTAAAATGTTGTATTAAGAAAATTTGGATTATTTGTGAGAGCTTTGAACTAATTGTGCTATAATCGGCTTATAGCACCGGATATTATGTTACTCTTTAGGATAATTGATATTTATTTTCTATTAATTTGGTTTGGTCTGTGATTCTTGGATAATTGGTTGTATGTGCATTACTTGGTCTATGTGATTGTTGGATAATTGGTGTGCATTATATATTTGGTCTGTGTGATTGTTGGATAATTGGTGTGCATTATATATTGGTTTGGTTTATGCATATATTTGTGAACAGGGAAAGTGCTATAATTTTTTTTCCAAAAAACCCAGTTAGCGACGGACTAGTGACCGTTTAGCGACGGATAATCCCAGTTACCGACGGGTTTTCGACAGATAATCCGTCGCTAACTGGAGTTTTTAAACTGTTTTCAGGCAGCGACGGATTATCGACGGATTATTCGTCGGCAACGTTCTGGTGGTATCAGATTCGACGGAACAGCGACGGACAGGTCGTCGCCCGGGCGACGGATAACCAGCCGCTAATCTGTCGCTGTATTTTACGACGGCTTAGCGACTGATTATCCGTCGCCATGGTTCTGGAAATGCATGACATTTCCAGAACCATGGCGACGGATAATCAGTCAGTAATCCGTCGCTATTGAGTCGCGGTGGCGACGGGTCCGCGACGACTCTTCCGTCGCCATGGTGCTGGAAATGCCAAGCATTTCCAGAACATGATCAATGGATAGTCCGTCATAACACCGTCGCAAAGCCGTCGTTAATTACCGACGGATACCGACGGCATAGCGACGGATCGATACGATCTGATACGCCATTACGACGGGTTACCGACGGAAAGTTACGTCGCTATTTCTTACACAGTTCAATACTTAATAGTTGAAATAGACGAAAATCCGTCGGGAACGTGTCGCTAAGTCTTCGTATTGTAACGTCGACTATCCGTCGCTAATCCATCATATGACGACAACTTAGCGACGGACGGTTATTAGCGACGAGCTGATTGCCGACGGATGTTTTTGGCCAATATCCGTCGGTACTCGGTCGCTAATTGTAATTACCGTCTTCTTAGAGACGGATCCGGCCGTCGCTAAATCGATAAATTTTGGTAGTGTATCGGCAGTAGAGCTTCTAAAAAGAAGTTACTGTAAAAGGCAACAGCAGCGATGACAGGCGAGAATGAGATGCTGGGGTGAATGAACCACCGTTGCTCAAAGCTTTATTCGCCCCACACGAGCACGAACAGCTTCCAGGAACCAGCAAGTTCACGAAGAACTTCTGGAACGCTCGTAAGTCAATATTTGAGACTTGAACGGGTTTCCTGGACTTAACAGACTTCCTCAACTCTCTTCTTGGTGTGTCTTTCAAAGGAGGCCAAGGGGCTCTATTTATAGAGTGGAGTTGAGACTTCACCTCTTCTCCTATCCGATGTGGGACTAAAATACCAATACTCAAAATAGAGTTTGATATTTTAGATCATCCCACAATCAGAATAGAAGTGTGCCAGTCCACGCCTACCCTCCAAACACTCCCGTGCATGCACGAGACATCCTGGAGTCCGTGTCCGAGTCCGAGTCCGCACAACAAAAATTAACTTGCATCCTTGTTGGATTTCATCATTTTTCCTTCTAGGAAAATACTTCCACATGGCACAAACTTGTGCCCCACTACACCTCATGTGCACACCTCAACACAAGTAAAGCATTATATTGAGATACTCACCATTTGGTGTAGCCGATGTGCGACTATCTTTTCTAGTCCAAAGGCAAAAACACCAGCAATCTCCCACATATCTTAATATATGGGTTGAGCGTTTCCCACAGTTACTGCCCATCATGCATTAGGAGAGATGTCTCTACGACTTGAATCTTTTTGCATAGGTTAAATAACAGCATGATACAAGAATGGACTAAGCCTTGAATTCTGCACCATAACTGCAATTCTTCCTACTCATATAATGACATCAACTATACTTCTGGCTGCACATTGAAGGCCTTGTGCCAGCCTGGTTTCAGTGTATAATTTTTGGGCGTCTACAAGTTTACCCTCAAGAGACGGTCTGATATCTCTGTCCATACACTATAGGTGAGTTCTTTATAAAGAGTCATGGCATGAAGCATTGCGCTTCTTTGCGATGCTACGCCGCTATGACATGGCTTAAAGCCGAGGCTTTATCCCACCTGGGTAACTCATCGTAGTGTCATACTACTGTAGCATGAGGTCACAGGCCTCTTTGTAGTGCCAAACTACCCAGCATGAAGCCTTGCGCTTCCGTGCGGTGTTACGCCGCTATTACATAGCTCGCAAAGCCGAGACTTTACCCTACCTGGTACCTCTTCGTGGTGTCATGCCACTGTAATATGAGGACATCGTCCTCTTTGTAGTGCTGTCTACTTTTCTTTATTACGATTATCATACAGCATTAGGCTACCTGCCTATTTGCGGTGCTACTCCGCTGTGACTTGGCTTGCAAAGCTGAGGCATTACCCCTACCTGGGAACCTCATGGTGGAGTCACCCCACTGTAGCATGGAGTTACACTCCTTGTAGTGCTGCGCTACCGTGCTTCCTGTAAAGCACTCCAGGCATTCACTCTGCCTGAGAACTCATTAAGGCATTTAAGCCAACCTTCCCACAGAAACCGTTTTCCGCAGAAAACAATAGTAGACAACTGTGGTTATATGTCCGTAACCTCTCCATGTCCAATAGAACATGTACCCACTGTTCCTGATATTCTTCCGATTAGTGGTCCTCCCTTGAACCAAAAGCTAGATGCCTAGTAGATAAATCTTTGAACTAATAGCATAAAATTTATGGTAGGAATACAATAATACAATATCAGAATGCCTTCAAGCCCATTTTACAAGTTGTGTCATCGACCAGCTGGCGCTTGAGGCCCTTGGTGAACGGATCCGCCAGGTTCTCCTGACTCCGAACATCAATCACTGCAATAACACCTCTCTTGATAAGATCGTGTACTGCTCTGTGCTTCAACCGCACCGTTCTCTTCTTCCTGTTGAAGAGTTCATTTGATGCCACTGCTGCTGCCGCCTGGTTGTCACAGTATATCGGTATTGCCGGTATCTGAGCCCCAACCACCGAAAGATCATACATAAGCTCCCGAAGCCACTCTGCTTCATCTGCAGCAGCATCCAATGCAAAGAATTCAGATTCCATGGAGGAGCGAGATAACATAGTCTTCTTCTTCGACTTCCACGATATAGCAGCTCCGCCCATGGCGAATACGAATCCACCTGTGGAATACTCGCTCTCCATATCTGAACACCAGCTAGCATCACTGAAGCCTTCCACTACTGACGGATCTCCGCTGTAGAAAAGTGCATAAGTCTGAGTTTTCTTGAGATATTTCATAACACGCTTCACAGCTTTCCAGTGCTCAACGCCTGGATTGCTAGTGAACCGACTCAGCATTCCCACTGCAAAAGTTATGTCAGGCCTTGTAGCAGTAGTAGCGTACATCAAGCTTCCGATGATGCTAGCGTACTCCAACTGCCTGACGCTTTCCCTCGAATTTGGCTCCAGCTTCTGATCACTCCGGTACGGTGTATCAATAAAAGGAAAATCTTGATACCCGTAGCGAGTGAGCATCTTCTCAATATAATGAGATTGTGACAGCGCTATTCCAGTGCCTGTCCGGATGATCCTGAGCCCCAAGATTACGTCGGCATCCCCCAAGTCCTTCATATTGAACTTGGTCGAGGGAAATTTCTTTGTCTCTGTGACGCAGCTTAAATCCGTACCTAGAATTAGCATGTCGTCCACGTAATGACATACAATTACTCCTCTTCCGTCAGCAAACTTTGTATAGACACACTTGTCTGTTTCACTGACCCTGTAGCCATTTGACCTTATCACCTTGTCAAACTTCTCATGCCATATTTTGGGAGCTAGTTTCAAACCATACAGAGACTTCATCAACTTGCAGACTTTGTCTTCCAGACCTCTGACGACAAAATCTCCTGGTTGTTGCATATAGATCTCTTCGGTCAGCTCGTCATTAAGGAATGCCGTTTTCACATCCATCTGATGTATCACCAGCTTGTGTATTGCTGCTAGAGCAATTAACAATCTGATGGCTGTCATTCGAGCTACTGGAGCATAAGTGTCAAAGTAGTCGATCTCCTGCTTCTGAGCAAACCCCTTGGCCACTAGCCTGGCCTTGAACTTGTCAATGGTTCCATCTGCTTTCATCTTCTTCTTGAAGATCCATTTACATCCGATGGGTCTTGCTCCTTCTGGCAGGTCAACCAATACCCATGTGTTGTTGGAGGTGATTGAGTCAATCTCGTTGTCTATCGCCTCCTTCCAGAATACATCATCTCTGGTCTTCATCACCTCATCATAGGTAAGCGGATCTGCTTCCACATGATAGGTGACGAAGTCATCTCCGAAGTCTTTCGGCCTCCGCGTTCGCTTAGTTGACGGCTCAGCGAGTTCTGGTTCAGCTGGTGTCTCCTTGACGACAGCTTCATCTTGGACTACTGGTTCATTAAAGACTTCTGTCTGCTTTGTACCCTCATCATTCTCCGGAAGATCCGCGAGAACAATATTCTTGTGTTTTGTAAACTTGTCTTCAAAGTATTCAGCATCGCGAAATTCGATGATATGGTTTGACTCCATATCAAGGAATCTCTGAGCATCACTCTTCTCGACATACCCCAAGAAGATCGCCTTCGTAGTCCTTGTCCCCAGCTTCTGAATCTTCAGATCCGGGAGCTTTACATAAGCCAGACACCCCCACACTCGAATGACATTCAAGTTAGGTCTGACTTTGAACCAGAGTTCAGGAGGAGTTATGTCGAAAGTTGCATATGGCACTCTGTTCAGAATGAACGTTGCCGTTAGTGCAACTTCTCCCCAGTAACACTTTGGAAGACCTGCAGTCAACAACATGGAGTTTATCATCTCTGTCAACGTTCTGTTCTTCCTTTTTGCTACTCCGTTGGATTGAGGAGAGTACGGAGCCGTTGTCTCATTGATGATTCCATGTTCTTTACAGAATGATAAGAATTCATGAGACCGATACTCCCTACCTCGATCACTCCTTAACCTCTTGAGTTGTTGTCCAGTTTGACGCTCAGCCCCGGCCCTGAACTCCTTGAACTTCTCGAATGCTTCGTCTTTAGACTTGAGCACGTAGACGAAAGCATACTTTAAGAAGTCATCGATGAAAGTAATGAAATACTTCATCCCGGCCTTTGTAGAGAATTGTTTGAAGTCACAGATATCTGAGTGAACCAACTCCAGAAGATTTGTGCTTCGATGGACCCTGTGAAAGGGTTTTCTTGTGATCTTCGTCTGAGCACATACTTCGCATTTCTCTACCTTACCCCCACACTTGGAGATAAGTCCTAGACTAGACATTATGTTAATCCTTTTACAATGAACATGTCCTAGCCTATTATGCCACAACTCAAGAGAATAATCAGAAAAAGTGATTGCATTTATATTATCATGCTGGGTTACAACAAGCTGAATCTTGTACATTCCTTCAGTTTGGAAAGCTTTCCCGAAGAATGTACCCTTCTTGGACATCACCAACTGACCAGCATTGATGTCCATCCTCAAGCCTGCGTTGCAGAGCAGACTTCCAGAGATCAGGTTCTTAGCAATTACTGGAACATGCTTCACACCTTGAAGCGTCAGAGTGTTCCCCGATGTGAGTTTTAGCTCCACCGTCCCGATCCCCAGTACTTCAGCTTGTGCCTGGTTTGCCATTATGACCTTCTCTGAAGTTGGCTCAAAAGAGACGAACCAGTCTTTGTCTGAACAGACATGGCAGGTCGCACCAGTGTCTATCCACCAGTCCAAGTCAGCCCCCACAGTTACAACCTGTGCTATCATGGCAACTAGATTAGTAATCATAGAAACATTACTAGGCTCACCTTGTTCTTTGGGCTTGGACTTGCATTCGAATTTGTAGTGGCCCTTTTTGCCACAATTGAAGCAAGTCACATGGGACTTGGACTTTTGCTGCTTGAAAGCAGGATCCTTCACTTTCAGATTCGTGAAGTCCTTTTTTTTGCGATGAGAAGCAGCCTGCTTCCCCTGGTACTCTCTGGTTTAGAACAGATTTGCCTTCGCCAGTTGTTTGGACAGAGTATCCATCTTCTGTTGAGAGCGCATCTCGTCCTCAACATGGATCTCTTGCAAGAAATCTTCCAAGCTAATTCCATCTTCTTTTGATGCATCCTTGCGTAGAAGTTGCTCCATTCTGTAGAAAGTTTTGCGACGATCCCTCCAACGACAAACTTGTCGACGAGGGGCTTGTTCTCGTCTTCTAGTTTCTGACGCAACTTCAGAAACTCCTTCACTTGGGACAGCATCGCCTTCTCGTCTTCGATGGTCCACTTGTGGTATTTTTCTACCATGAAGATCTTGGACCGGTTCTCGTCATCTTCATAGAGCTTTCCCAAGGAGTCCCATATCTCTTTGGCAGATGTCTTCTTAGAGTAGGACTCCGCCAGAGAGTCTTCCATGGAATTGAGTATCAGTAGTTTGCATGTACTGTTTTCTCTCTTCCATTTCGCTTGCTTGGTCGTAGCAGCGGCCACAGCCACAGCAGATTCAGTGGTTGGAACGATCGATTCTTCTTCTGACAGCACGTGATCAACATTTACGAGTTGAAGATTTAAAGTGACCTTTCGTCTCCATATCTGGAAGTGTTCGCCATCAAATTCTCCAACTTGTTAAAACCGGTATCGATGAGCGAAGCACGAGAATTATCCATCTTCTCAATAAAGCTTTGAGATTGTTAGTGCCGAGGCACAATTTTTGATGGAAAATTCTGAAACTGAAACAATTGTACACACAACGTTTCAAATGCAGCACCTTAAAGAAGATGTGCAACAGAGATCCTGGAGGATTCTGAATTACGAGGATCTAAAAAGATTCTACGTAATACACAAAAAATCTAAAGAGACTTTGTGCAAGCAACTATCGGCAGTAGAGCTTCTAAAAAAAAGTTACTGTAAAAGGCAACAGCAGCGATGACAGACGAGAATAAGATGCTGGGGTGAATAAACCAACGTTGCTCAAAGCTTTATTCGCCCCACACGAGCACGAACAGCTTCCAGGAACCAGCAAGTTCACGAAAAACTTCTGGAACGCTCGTAAGTCAGTATTTGAGACTTGAACGGGCTTTCTGGACTTAACAGACTCCCTCAACTCTCTTCTTGGTGTGTCTTTCAAAGGAGGCCAAGGGGCTCTATTTATAGAGTGGAGTTGAGACTTCACCTCTTCTCCTATCCGATGTGGGACTAAAATACCAATACTCAAAAATAGAGTTTGATATTTTAGATCATCCCACAATCAACATAGAAGTGTGCCAGTCCAGGTCTACCCCCCGAACACTCCCGTGCATGTACGAGACATCCTGGAGTCCGTGTCCGAGTCCGAGTCCGCACAACAAAAATTAACTTGCATCCTTGTTGGATTTAATCCTTTTTCCTTCTAGGAAAATAATTCCACATGGCACAAACTTGTGCCCCACTACACCTCATGTGCACACCTCAACACAAACAATACATTATATTGAGATACTCACCATTTGGTGTAGCCGATGTGGGACTATCTTTTCTAGTTCAAAGGCAGAAACACCAACAGAAAGCGTGTCCAATGTTTATCTTGTCGACAAGTTTATGCACATGAGATTTGAAGACGAAAAGGCGATACTTCCCCAAGTCAAAGATCTAATGAAGCTTCATCAAAAGCTAGAAGAAAAAACGATGACTCTTGTTGACAAATTCAAATTGGGCGTGATTCTCTCTAGACTCCCCACAAACTTGGATTTGTCGCTACAGACTGTAGAAGCATGGAAAATATTGCTTTTAGTCCCACATCGGAAAGGATAAGAAGAAAGGGCTCACTCCATTTTATAATAGAGCCCCCTTGTCTCCTTTGAAAAGGGCACCAACTTTCCTTCCCGCCTTCCAACTTGGACACTTCCTACTACGCACCTTCGGGTGCTAAGTCGAAGAAGTCTAGGGCAGTGCGGGCTCAACAAGCCCAGTCAACTGTCCAAGCTGCTGACCGTCAGCGGACAACGTTAACTGTTATACGGGCTCCTGATGGAAAGTTATACAGAACCACCCGCGTCCAATCCCACATGCAGAACGGACATGGTGGGTCTCAGAAGTCTTCCTATAAACGATCGAGCGCAGTGCTTTACTAGCCTCAGATTAGGGAGCAAACACTACCAAAATTTGTCGATTTAGCGACGGCCAGATCCGTCGCCAGTCCGACGGGAATTTGTATTAGCGACCGATCACTGACGGGTATTGGCCAAAATAATCCGTCGGCAATCAGGTCGTCGCTAATAAATGTCCGTCGCTACGTAGTCGTCAAACGACGGAATAGCGACGCTTTTCGACTTCACAATACGAAGCATGAGCGACTACTTTCCGACGGACTTTCGTCCAATATAAGTATTAAATACTGAACTGTGTAGACAATAGCGACGTAATGGTCCGTCGGTAAACCGTCGTAATAGCGTATAGAGTGTATCGTTCCGTCGCTATTCCGTCGATCGTCGTCGATAACAAAGGACGGATTAGCGACGGCTAACTGACGGATTATCCGTCGACCATGTTCTGGAAATTTGCATTTCCAGAACCATCACGACGGATGAGTCGTCGCTATTCCGTCGATCACCGTCGCTAACAAAGGACGGACTAGCGATGGAATATGGACGGATTATCCGTCGACCATGTTCTGGAAATGCTTGCTATTTCCAGAACCATGGCGACGGCTAAGTCGTCGCCATGCCGTCGAACTATATACCACCAGATCATTTTCGACGGATATTCCGTCGAACATCCGTCGCTACCTGCAAACATTTTTAAATCTTCAGTTAGCGACGGATATGCTGTCGAACAGTAGTCAAAAACTGGAAATATCCGTCGCTAACCGGTCACTAGTCCGTCGCTAAATGAGATTTTTTTGAAAAAAATTGCAGCACTTTCCCTGTTCGCAAAAATATGCATAAACCAAACCAATATATAATACACACCAATTATCCAACAATCACATAGACCAAATATATAATGCACACCAATTATCCAAGAATCACATAGACCAAATATGCACATACGAATTTAATGCACACTAATTATCCAAGAATCATATAGACCAAACCAAATTAATATAAAATAGACATCAATTATCCTGAAGAGTAACCTAATATCCGTCGTTATAATCCGATCATAGCACAAAATGTTCCAAAATTCCCACAAATATTCCAAAATTTCCACAAATATTCTAAAATTCCAAAACACATAGGAAAATCGACTTTGGCCTCAGCAAAGACCGCAAGTCAGACGATGAATTCTCACAACCAGGGATCATAGTTGCGTTGAGGCATGTACCATTCTATCAGCCACTTTGCATACAAAGGCTCAATCTGGTTGAGTCTTCTGTAGGGCAGGAGGGTCGGTCCCGATGCTACTACTCTCTGACGGTGGCTCCTTCTTAACTTCACCGGGAGCAATCTCTTCCCTGATGGTCATCGGTTCTTCCTTGACCTCGACCTTTGGTAACACCTCCTCCTTAACAGTCACCGGCTCTTATTTGACGAAATGGGACTTCCTCCGTGTCGACCTCCAAGGGTTTCTTGCCTCAGCCCCTTCCTCTACTAGCAGCACAAACCTTGGCGAGTCCTAGGCGCCATCTCTCTGACAACAGAAATTTTTATATAGGGTAAAGAAATTTACTCAAATTATAAAAGTTGTGACGTTGGTTTTTTGTGTTCATCATCATTAGAGGGAGCAGCACTGAAAAGTTGTGACGTTGGTAGCATGAGATAGTAAAAATCTGTATCACAAGACTAACAGAATTACTATGACTAACAGAATTACTATGTAATCATGTACTCACCAAAAACATGTAACTGGAGTCGTTGGGCCTATCGTACAGTAATTGTGGTCCGCTGTATAGGCCGGATGTACTTAGTATCTAGTGTATCAGATTAGTACCGGTCTATCGGTTTGGTATAGGACGTATCATATTGGTATTGGCCTTGACAAATTGGTATCGTCCGATATCCGATATGTACATATATCGGCTGTATAGCTAGGATTCATATTGGCCTTATCGATTTGGTATCGGTCATATCCGATAGGTATCGGCCGTGTTGGATTAGTATGAACCATTTCGGATTAGTATCGTGAAAGGTTTAGTAACAACTGTACTTGGATGTTTGTAACTGGCCAGCTACGCTCTCGTGACTCTCTTGCAATGGTAATCTAGCTCTAGAAGTGAGAAATCCAAGTACAGTTGTTACTAAACCTTCCACGATACTAATCCGAAATGGTCTATACTAATCCAACACGGCCGATACCTATCGGATATGACCGATACCAAATCGATAAGGCCAATATGAATCCTAGCTATACAGCCGATACATATCGGATAGGACGATACCAATTCGCTAAGACCAATACCAACCGATACGGCCAATACCAAAACGATAGATCGATACTAATCCGATACGGTCAATACTTAAAGTACCACGGTCCAGGAGGTTGATCCGCTAGTACATCCATATACGATCAACGAAGTAACGATCCATTTCAATTTGGATGTGAAAATCTGTATCGTAAGACAAACTAAATATAATCAGTTCTATTTCACATGCTTAATTGCCAAGTATGGAACGAATGGCTCAGAACACAACCCAAAATTCATTCTAGCATACATTAGTGTGAATCATCTATGTTTTGTACATATGGTGTAGTATATGTTCTTATCGTATCTAGTATCTGAAGAATGTAATAGAATCAAGATAAACTCACATAATGTAATACTAAGACATCATCTACTATATAAGATATAGTGATAGGTTATCATATCATCATTGCCGAAGGATGAGGGTCGGAGGACAAATACCGCTCGAGTGAGCCAAAGGCATGCAGCCACTTCCCTCTCTCCATTCACCCTCTCCCTCTCATGCTATCAACGTCACAACTTTTCCACCTCAAGTTCTGATCAAGCATCTTCCTTCTCCTCTCCTCCAACATGGCACTGGACCCATCTGCTCCTCCCTACTTCCCTTCTTCTTATTTGACTCTCTAAGCCACATATGATATCCACCTCAAGTGTAGAGTCGGGAGATAAGAAGTGGGCAGGAAGAGAGGAGAAAGCAGCACAGTCGGCGGCATAACCCGGAGAAAGTACAGAGGTTCTTTTCAACATCTGCAGGAGAACAATAAGGATATATCATTTCACAACATATCACCTTGTCAAAGACCCTTAATGTGACAACCATGTTACCGCGGTGTCGGAAGACTAACATGTCATAATTTTCTAAGCCGTGTGTTTTGACATAATCCTCCAAACTCTTTCCTGCTATGTAGTAGTGCAATATTACTACATAGGAGGAAAGAGTTGGGAGGATTATGTCAAACCATACGACTTAAAAAATTATGACATGTTAGTCTTCCGATACCGCGATAACATGATATTCATTAAGGGTCTTTGACAAGGTGACATGTTGTGAAAAGATATATCGTTATAGTTCTCCTACGATGTTGAAGAAAACATCTGTACTTCCTCCGGGTCATGCCGTCGGCTGTGTTGCTTCCCCCTCCTCTTCCTGCCCACTTCTTCTCCTCCGACTCTACAGTTGAGGTGGATATCATATGTGGTTGAGAGAGTCAAATAAGAAGAAGGGAAGTAGGAAGGAGCAGATGGGTCAAGAGCCATGGTGGAGGAGGAGAAGGAATATGCTTGATCAGAACGGATGGCTCAGAACACAACCCAAAATTTTCTAGCATGCATTAGTATGAATCATCTATGTTCTGTACATATGGTATAATATATGTTCTTATCGTATCTAGTATCTGAAGAATCTAACAGAATTAAGATGAACTCACATAATGTAATACTAAAACATTATCTACTACTATATAAGATATAGATAGGTTGTCGTATCATCATTGTTGAGGGATGAGGGTCGGAGGACAGTCAACTTTATCTACGGCTACATAGTTTCTGCCTCGCCGCCAGTCGAATGGCTGCAGGGACTATGTCCTGATCACCATGTCGTACCGTAGATTAATGCAAATGGAGCTAAAAATATCCGTCGCTAACCGGTCACTAGTCCGTCGCTAACTGAGAGTTTTTTGGTAAAAAATTGCAGCACTTTCCCTACTCACAAAAATATACATAAACCAAACCAATATATAATGCACACCAATTATCCAACAATCACAAAGACCAAATATATAATGCACACCAATTATCCAAGAATCATATAGACCAAATATGTACATACGAATTTAATGTACACCAATTATCCAAGAATCATATAGACCAAACCAAATTAATATAAAATAAACATCAATTATCCTGAAGAGTAACCTAATATCCGTCGTTATAATTTGATGTATCTCCAAGTGTGAGAACGGATGGCTCAGAACACAGCCCAAGATTCACTCTAGTATACATTAGTGTGAATCATCTATGTTCTGTATATATGGTGTAGTATATGTTCTTATCGTATCTAGTATCTGAAGAATGTAAGAATCAAGATGAACTCACATAATGTAATACTAAGACATCATCTACTACTATATAAGATATATGATAGGTTGTCGTATCATCATTGCCGAGGGATGAGGGTCGGAGGACAGTCAACTTTATCTACGGCTACATAGTTTCTGTCTCGCCAGTCGAATGGCTGCAGGGACTATGTCCTGATCACCATATCGTACCGTAGATTAATGCAAATGGAGCTGGAGCCAAAATACAGAAACCAAAATACAAAATACAAAAACAAAACCCTGGGTTCGCCAAAATACAAAACACAGTTCTAATTCAGATGTATTTTAAGTATGAGAACGGATGGCTCAGAACACAACACAACCGGAGAGGATACTCTGAGAGATCCATCTGAGTAGGACGTATACTTTGAGAGATCACCTTTAAAAGAATGATATCAGTAGTGGGATTGAGTGTTGGAGGAGATATTATCAGAGTATATGTCCTACTCAGATGGGTCTCTCACCGTTACTATTTTTTTCTGACAGCATGGTGGATGTGCTCCGTCAACAGATTCTTGCTCTGAGCCAAAACTTTGCCCCGGAGCTCAAGTGGACATCCTTCGTGTAGAGCTCGAGTGAGAGGTTCCTGACAGCATAGTGTTCTCCTTTATCAAAGTATCCGTGCTTTTCCCACAACCAATATGGGATGAGAACTGATACTTTGACAAAGGAGACCACCATGCTGTCAGGAACCTCTCACTCGAGCTCTACACGAAAGATGTTCACTTGAGCTCCGGGGCAATGTTTTGGCTCGGAGCAAGAATCTGTTGACGGAGCACATCCACCATGCTGTCAGAAAAAAATAGTAACGATGAGAGACCCATCTGAGTAGGACCTATACTCTGATAATATCTCCTCTAACACTCAATCCCACTACTGATATCATTCTTGTAAAGGTGATCTCTCAGAGTAAACGTCCTACTCAGATGGATCTCTCAGAGTATCCTCTCTGGTTGGTTGTCGTATCATCATTACCGAGGATGAGGGTCGTAGTATAAGTGGGATCGACGGCGTGAGGAGAGATGTAGTCCCTTGCAAGTGCTGCATGAATAGAACTCCCTCTCACTAGCTACCGGTGCTGGATAAATAGAACTTCGGTCTCACTAGCTACCGGTGCCACTTCCTCTTAACTGTAGGAGGAGCTACCTCAGCATTTACTGTTTCCCTCAAACGACGTGCCGCTCCTCGGGTCATGGGTGCCATCTGGTAAGATCGATATTCACAAATAATATAATTGTAATATAAGCAAGGTAACTAAAGGAACCATCATGTAATTTGAGTACATTTTCGAAAGCAGATAAAGTACAGAAAATTCAATTTTTTGCCAAGTGTGAGAACGGATGGCTCAGAACACAACCCAAGATTCATTCTAGCATATATTAGTGTGAATGATCTATGTTCTGTACATGGTGTAGTATATGTTCTTATCATATCTAGTATCTGAAGAATGTAACAGAATCAAGATGAACTCACATAACGTAATACTAAGACATCATCTACTACTATATAAGATATAGTGATAGGTTGTCGTATCATCATTGCCGAGGGATGAGGGTCGGAGGACAATCAACTTTATCTACGGCTACATAGTTTTTGCCTCGCCAGTCGAATGGCTGCAGGGACTATGTCCTGATCACCATATCGTACCGTAGATTAATGCAAATGGAGCTGGAACTAGAGACAAAATACAGTACTACTTCACCATGTCGTATCATTTTACTCTCTCTCTCTCCTTCCCCCCTCCGGCGCTCTCACTCTCTCCGGTGCTCTCACACTACTAATTCCTATGTGTTTTAAGTGTGAGAACGGATGGCTCAGAACACAACACAAAATTCATTCTAGCATACATTAGTGTGAATCATCTATATTCTGAATACATATGGTGTAGTATAATTCTTATCGTATCTAGTATCTGAAGGATATATAGAATCAAGATGAACTCAAATAATATAATACTAAGACATCATCTACTATATAAGATATTGAGTGATTATCGATCATCATTGCCGAGGGATGAGGGTCGAGGACAGTCAACTTTATCTACGGCTACATAGTTTCTGCCTCCCCAGTCGAATGGCTGCATGGACTATTTCCTGATCACCATGTCGTACCGTAGATTAATGCAAATGGAGCTGGAAATATCCATCGCTAACCGGTAACTAGTCCTTCGCTAACTGAGATTGTCACATGCACATATGTATATCACAGTTAGATGTATAGATATATACATCTATATAGAAGCACACAACTGATACACTCTAAGGGTCAGTTTTTCAGAAAAAATTTCACTTATTCAGTGACTTTGGTGAAGCGAATGTCCCAAGGATATTCTTAACAAAGAAGGCAGATGAAGAACTCGTACTGTCCTTGAGACAGTGAATATATGCACCATGAACCCAAACCCCATATTCACATTTACTAATCCAAATACCACCAAACTAATAGATAACACCCAATATGGATAACACATTATTTAGCCAATATATAAACTCAGATAAATTTGAGAAGCAAAGCCCCCCGCCACCCCCGACCAAGGTCCGCCGCCCTAAGCCCGCCCCCAGTCCCCGACGCCCCCGCACCAAGCCCGTCGCCCAGCCCCCGACGCCCCCGCCCCAAGCCCGCCGCCCAGCCTGACGCCCCCGCACGAAGCAGCGCCCAGCTCCCGACGCCCCCGCCCCAAGCCCGCCGCCAAGCCCACGACGCCCCTGCCCCAAGCCCGCCGCCCAGCCGCCGACGCCCCCGCCCCAAGCCCGTCGCCCAGCCCCCGATGCCCCCGTCCCAAGCCCGCCGCCCAGCCGCCGACGCCCCCGCCCCAAGCCAGCCGCCCAGCCCCCGACGCCCCCGCTCCAAGCCCGCCGCCCAGCCACCGACGCCCGCCTCAAGCAGCCGCCCGGCCCCCGACGCCTCCGCCCCAAGCCGCCGTCCAGCCCCCGACGCCCCGTCCCAAGCCCGCCGTCCAGCCCCCGTCACCCCTGCCCCAAGCTAGCCGCCCAGCCCCTGATGCCCCCGCCCCAAGCCAGCCGCCCAGCCCCCGCCCCCGTCCCCGCTGCCCCTACGACAACGTGCGAGAGAGAGATCGAGAGAGAGAGAGAGAGGGGATTACCTTCGGAGAGAGAGAGGAGAGGACGCCGACGCCAATCACCGAAGTCGTGGGTTAGAGGAGAGAGAGGGAGGAGAGAGTGAATTTGGGAGGAATGCGAAAAGTTCCCTCCGTGGTTTTATTTTAAGTCTGGAACGTATATTTAGCGACGGTCTAGCGACGGATTATTATCCGTCGCCCGTTAGTCGCTATATTTGATACTTGCCGACTGAATATCCGTCGCTACGTCGTCGAAGAATTGCCCCACCAATTCTCCACACAATTCCCGCCAAATAATCGACTGCATAGCGACGGATAGTCGGCTGACTATCCGTCGCTATATCTCCGACGTCCTAGCGACGGATGTGCGACCTTTCCTCCCCCTAAAAATAAAATAAAAAATTTAACAGCTTGTCGTCGGTAATCCGTCGGCTAGTTGCCACAAAGCCGTCGCGAACGCCGACGAAAAATTTTCGTCGCCAATTATCCGTCGCTAATTTACTATATTTTGGTAGTGAAATATGATGGTCCCAAAAGTCTTCATACAACGATCGAGAGCAAGTGCTTTTACTAGCCTCAGATCCCGGGCGCTCGGGATACCTGGACCCACAAAACAGATGGAAAGGTAGATCAATCTGGTCTCGACTTGCGAGAGGTGGTCATCACTGCACCCAAGCCATCATTAACTGCCGCTGCCAGAAGACTATGGCTCCACTATCAAGGCAGTCGGTGTTCTAGTAACTGCAACCTACTGCACCTTTCCAACATCATCTCGAAAACATGATGCCAATTGAAGATGTTGTAACGGCCTGCTCTCAACTAGATGCATTACTTAGATGTCTCAGTCAGGCGCATCGTCTAAGTCAAGCGCATCACAATCTTCTCAAGGAGTCCACCATCAAATCTTCTTCGAACAAGGAGATCAGTCAAGAGGTAGACAAACGAAACTCTCTCAAATCATGACATTCGGTACAGCACCTTCTCCTAGGGCCCACATACCCATCCAGCCAGAAGATATCCTTCATGCGACTTAGTCATGAAACATTCCTCATGCAGCTCAGTCATGAGATGGCCTCATGCGGCTCGGTCAGAAGGAATTCCTCATGCGGCTCGGTCATGAGACATTCCTCATGCGGCTCGGTCATGAGACGTCCTTTATGTGGCTCGGTCAGAAGGCATTCCTCATGCGGCTCGGTCATGAGACATTCCTCATACGGCTCGGTCATGAGATGTTCTTCATACGGCTCGGTCAGAAGACATTCCTCATGCGGTTCGGTATGAGACGTTCTTCATGTGGCTAGGTCAGAAGGCATTCCTCATGCGGCTCGGTCATGGGACATTTCCCATATAGCTCGGTCATAAGACATTCCTCATGCGGTTCGGTCATGAGACGTCCTTCATGCGGCTCGGTCATTCAGCTCGGTCATGAGACGTCCTTCATGCGGCTCAGTCATGAGACACTCCCTCATGCGGCTCGATCATGAGACGTCCTTCATGCGGCTCGGTCATGATATATTCCTTCATGAGACTCGGTCATGAAACATTCCTTCATACGGCTAGATCAAGAGACATTCTTTCATACGGCTCAGCCATGAGACATTCCTCATGCTGTTCGGCCAGGAGACATCCTTCATGCGGCTCGCCACAGAAGATTAGTTGATACATGTGAAAAGTTGACCAGGTCTCAACTGCTCAACAAAAAATCACACAATACTAACAAATTCCCAGCAATCAGTCACAGATCGAGTCTCAAGGCATGATTACGGCCATGTGGTCCGGGGATTTGCCACATGGTCATCTATGCGGCTGAAAGTATCCTTAATCCCGAAATCACTATAAATAGCAGGGTGCTACACCACGCAAGATGGTTGGCAATCAAATGCTGGCAACCATCAACAAGGCAATTTCTTCAAGATCTAAAGACTGCGTCAGATAGTCCACGGAGTAAGGCAAAGTTGTTAGCACTTTCCCAAGCCTCCACCGTCACCCTCCAGAATTAAAACTAAATAATTGTACTTAGATTGTTTCCTAGAATTTCTTTTTAGGCTTTTCTTTGTACAAGCGAGTTTGTAATCAATTTCAGTGTTCTGTAATACCTGTCTTTGATTTTTTATGGCAAATACGACGGCACTCTGCTGGGGACATTCTTCTCCTCTGATGAGAAGCTGATGACGTAATCTGACACGTCCAAGATCGGCTCTACGCAGCAAATGCTTGTGGTTCGTTTCGACCCACAAGCCTTCGAAGAATGCTCTCTGAAAGGAGCGCCAGCCCGTCTCAGAAGCGAGCCAACCCAAAGAGGACTCGCAAGACGTCGGTGTGCAAAACTGTTGCCCCCAACCAAGTTCTCGAATAAGGTCCTTCTGCAGCCCAAGACGGTGACCAGAACTCTCCCGCGGCTTTGTTTTCGACCGTAGAGGACCCCACTGTCCCCAAATCCAGCAGAGGAAAATGCTACGATGCCGAGTTTTTGGGGTACAAAGGAAATTCATGCAGACAAAGAAGAAGCTGCATAGAGAAGATCGACAGTCTGTCCATACGGCAGCCGACACTGGTCGTAGACAGACAACTCATGCGGTAGCCAACTCTGGCCACAGGAAGATGGTCCATGCAGCAGCCAACTCTGGCCGCAGAAAGATGGTCCATGCGGCAGCCAGCTCTAGCCGCAAGAAGGTAGCACATGCGACAGCCAATCCTGTCCTCAGACATGATGTCTCATGCGGCTCTGTCAGAAGCTCTGTGTTCGACCGCCTCTCATGCGGGCCCGACATGGACGCTACCCCAGGTCTGAATTACGACAACGGTCGACGTTTACCTCTGCAGCTGTCAACCCGTCTGGGAAACTTCGGGATTACTACGGCAAGTCCAAATACGGCCTCGATTATGTTTACCAACAACAACGCCCTAGATCTCCGATGAGGAATGCGAGTGGAATTCTCACTCATCCGAATCACCTACATACGACTCCGATAACAGCATTGAAGATATATTCAGGCAGACATTATCTGTCAACATGGCGATCCGTTGATATTGAAGAGGAAGACGAGGATCTACTCGAACCTCTTGAATTGGAGCCATGGGTCCAACAACTGGATGCACAATGGGAGAAGCACTTACAAGCTCAACAAAGTATTGAGTTCTATCAAGCACGCATCTCTCGAGCCTTCAATAAGAAAGTCAAGCAGAGGACATTCCAAGTAGGCGATCTCGTCTTGGCCGTTCGCAGACCGATGCTCATGACTCACAAAATCGCCGATAAATTCCAGTCCAAGTGGGAGGGTCCATACATCATCGTGACCCTATTCTCCAGCGGCACGTACCGTCTCGTAAAAAAAAAAAACTTGTTCATGATGCCCGTCAATGGCAAGTTCCTCAAGAAATATTATGTCTAAACGACATCTTCCAACTATCTCTCAGATTGTTAGTTATGTACCCTCTGGTACCGCTGAACTTACACTCTGACCCCAAATCTCCCAGATTGTTGAGTTATGTACCCTCAGGTACCGTTGAATTTACTTTCTGATCGCTCCGAGTGGATTCATATTGCATCTTCGGGACGACAAGTCATGTATGATCATACCTCTGAACTTCCACACTAAATACTTTTCCCCACCGGAGTTTGCCTCAAAATCTATTACTCGCCCACCAGTACGCAGAAGAGTAATAGGTCCATCAAAGTATATTCTTGGTTATCGTGTATCACATCCATATTACCTCTGATACTGATAGTCTCTTGACTTAACACCTGTACCCAACCCGGATAAAAGACATGGTATTAAGACCACAAAACCTATCACGTCCATATTTTCTCTGTTGGGTTTTATTTCAAATCTATTACCTGCACCGCCAGTGCGTAGAAGGGTAATAGGTCCACGAAAGTTATCCTAATCTATTACTCGCACCATCGGTGTACCAAGAGTAGTATGTCCACAAAATATCATTCAAATCTATTTGCTCGCATTTTTAGATACAAAAAAGGGTAATAGGTCCACAAAATTCCCCAACAGGAAAAACAACCACGTCCATATTACCTCTGAGTTATTTTTTCGTCCATCACAAACAAACCACCCAATACATAGAACTTCCATGTTAATAGAACCTATGAGTTGTTCTGTGTATCCTCATTAGGTCCACTCCTACCACGTTCTCATTACCTCTGAGTAGGAAGGCTTACTTTGGACCCATATTTACCATGTCCTCATTACCTCTGAGTAAATATGCTGGTTTTCTCTCCACTTATTATCCGTACTCGTACCGCCAGTACACAAAATGGATAATAGGTCCACAAATGTCCTCTGTTGACCATAAATACTGTATTAGGTCCTCTAGTACATGCACCTCTTTTTCATAATCATATGCTTCTGGAACCCAGTTGTTCTGTGGCATTCACTACCCATTACGTAGAACTTCTACATATTACCTTTGAGTTGTTTATGTATCCTCATCTGAGTCTACTCCCACCACGTCATCATTACTACCGACCCCATATTTACCATATTCTCATCAACTCTGAGTAAATATGATGGTTCTCTCTTTCAACTTATTATCCGTACCTAAAACCAAGGTATGCCAAGGATGATAAGTCCACATAAAATCTCCATCGAAAGTACCCAAACCTATCACGTCCATGCTACCTCTGATAGGATTGCCACACCTAAACAACTCTACTTTCCATGCTTCTTATTCAAAGTATTCCAAATTTGTAATTTGAAAACTTTGAAGGGGTCTTATAGAAGCATGAAAAATATTACTTTTAGTCCCACATCGGAAAGGAGAAGAAGAAAGGGCTCACTCCATTCTATAAATGGAGCCCCATTGCCTCCTTTGAAAAGGGCACCAACTTTCCTTCCCTCTTTCCAACTTGGATTCTTCCTACTACGCATCTTCGGGTGCTAAGTCGAAGAAGTCTAGGGCAGTGCGGGCTCAACAAGCCCAGTCAACTGTCCAAGTTGCTGACCATCAGCGAACACCGTAACTATTATACGGGCTCCTGATGGAATGTTATACAGAACCACCCGCGTTCAATCCCACATACAGAACGGGCAGGGTGGGTCTCAGAAGTCTTCCTATAAACGATCGAGCACAGTGCTTTACTAGCCTAAGATCAGGAAGCAAATATGATAGTCCCAAAAGTCTTCCTACAACGATCGAGAGTAAGTGCTTTTACTAGCCTCAGATGAGGTAGCAAATATGATACCTATGCACCCGGGCGTTCGAAATACCTGGACCCACAAAACAGATGTAAACGTAGATCAATCTGGTCTCGACTTGCGAGAGGTGGTCATCACTGCACCCAAGACATCTTCAACTATTGCTGCCACAAGACAGTGGCTCCACTATCAAGACAGTCGATGTTCTAGCGACTGCGACCTACTGTGCCTTTCCGACATCATCTTAGAAACATGATGCCGATTGAAGATGTTGTAACGGCCTGCTCTCAACTAGATACATTACTCAGATGTCTCAGTCAGGCGTATCATCTCATTCAAGCGCATAACAATCTTCTGAAGGAGTCCACCATCAAATCTTCTTCGAACAAGGAGATCAGTCAAGAGGGAGACAAACAAAACTCTCTCAAATTATGACATTCGGTACATCACCTTCTCCTAGGGCCCCTATACCCATCCAGCCAGAAGATATCCTTCATACGGCTTAGTCGTGAAATATTTCTCATATGGTTCTGTCATAAGATGGCCTCATGCGGCTCGGTCAGAAGGCACTCCTCATGTGGCTTGGTCATGAGACAGTCCTCATGTGGCTCGATCATGAGACGTCCTTCATGCGGTTCGGTCAGAAGGCATTCTTCATGCGGCTCGATCATGAGACATTCCTCATGCGGCTCGGTCATGAGATGTTCTTTATGCGGCTCGGTCAGAAGACATTACTCATGCGGCTCGGTCATGAGACGTTCTTCATACGGCTCGGTCAGAAGGCATTCCCCATGCGGCTCGGTCATGGAACATTCCTCATACAGCTCGGTCATGAGATATTCCTCATACGGTTCGGTCATGAGACGTCCTTCATGCGGCTCGGTCATGCGGCTCGGTCATGAGATGTCCTTCATACGGCTCGGTCATGAGACATTCCCTTATGCTGCTCGGTCATGAGACGTCCTTCATGCGGCTCGATCATGAGACGTTCCTTCATACGACTCGGTCATGAGACATTCCTTCGTACGGCTCGATCATATGATATTCTTTAATGCGGCTTAGCCATGAGACATTCCTCATGCAGCTCGGCTAGGAGACATCCTTCATGCGACTCGCCACAGAAGATTAGTTGATGCACGTGACAAGATGACCAGGTCTCAACTGCTCAACGACAAATCATAACAAATCCTAACAAATCCCCAGCTATCAGTCACTGACCGAGTCTGAGGCATGATTACGGCCATGTGGCCTGGGGATTTGCCACATGGTCATCTATGCGGCTCAAAATATCCTTCATCCTAAAATTACTATAAATACCAGGGAGCTATACCACTGCAAGATGGTTGGAAATCCAAGGCTGGCAACCTTCAAGAAGGCAATTTATTCAAGATCTAAAGACTGCGTCAGATAGTCTACGAAGTAAGGCAAAGTTGATAGCACTTTTCCGAGCTTCTACCGTCATCCCCAGAATCAAAACTAAACAATTGTACTTAGATTGTTTCCTAGGATTTCTTTCTAGGGTTTTCTTTGTACAAGCGAGTTTGCAATCAATTTCAGTATTCTGTAATACGTGTCTTTGATTTTTTATGGCAAACACAGACATATATTGCAAGAAGGAGGGGGTGAATATTGAAGAACTATTACGTTTCATCCACATAAAGGATGAGACCAAAAACAAGTTGAAGATAGAAACTCTATCCAAGCAATATGGCAAAGCAAAAATTGTCGAATTTGGGGATAAGATGGGAAAGTAGAAAGCTATCTCCCACACCAAGAAAGAGTAGGACTTGAAGAATTTGAAAGTGAAGCCCATGACTTAACTCATGTATAAGTCTCGGGGAGATGGGGCCTACTTCAATTGTGGTAAAACGGGACATTTCAAGAAAGACTACAAGTCTATGCAAAGAGTAACTGAAAAGGAACACCCTGAAGTTAACTTTAATGTTGTTGCTATGATTGAGCATGTAGAATTGTCACCACCACTTACCTGGAACAGAGGTATTTTTGACTTTTTCCTAATTACTGTTAATAGTGTGGTTTCATATTATATCTTGAGTGCTATTTATTTTTGAAAACTAAACTTTTATTTTGGTTAATTATTTAAATAGTTAATATGCTGCATGTGTTATATTTTGAATATGATTAATGGTTAGCCTTTAGATTAGAATGATGATTAGTGATCCTAGAAGACCCAAACCCACTTGCCATGACCACCCAACAAGATGATTAGGACTAGCCTAATTGAACTTTAGTTAGTCTCTAGCTAGATTAAAAGAATTAGTTAGAAGGCTTAACTAAACACCTCAATAGGAAGATAGGTTTAATCCCTAATTTGTCATAACTAAAGAGAAGGGCTTAGTGGACATTTTGTATTACCCAAAACCCTAACCCTAAACCCCTATGGGCCCATATTGTTTATAAAGCCCCACTTCATCTTCTTCCTCATTCCATTTTCATTTAATGCCCCAATTTAGGAGCTTATCCCCTCAATTGCTCATACACCAAAATTTTCTCCAAATTAAGCCAAATTCGTTTCATTCTCTCCCCCTTGGAGAGAAAAAGTCTCTATAGGCTAGCAAAGAAGGGATTGGAAAGATTTGGAGTCTTGAAGCTTGGTGGAGATCTAGATCTAGGAATTTTACATTGGGAATCCATCTCCCTTTTGGTATGAGCTCTCTAAACCCTTCCATTTATTTCATTAGTGTAATTACATTCATTTAGGACCCCATTTGCATCATGGTACGACTAGAGAGGAGTTGAGGCTCTTCTCTTCCTATTTGAAAGTTTTTCCCATTTTATTTTATACAAATTTGGGGAAATCAAATTTGTGACCACCAAGTGTTCGATACGTGTCCCCAAAGGAACTTTGTATCCTTTTTGAGTCTATATTGGGTGTATGTGTCCTAAATAGGATACGTGGTATTGTGTCATGGTATCTCATGATATACATGGTTAGATTGGGATATACATGTG